>LAZP02000488.1:1448-15864 GCA_001272575.2 Ophiocordyceps unilateralis
GAGGAGGCGGCGGCGGAGGAGGCAGGTGGGGCTTATGTAAGCACCGACCACGTTCTTCTCTTCTTATATGGTTCTGTTCTTCTTCCGGTGCATCACAGACACAAGTCGACCCTCACAGACAGGACTGAGACGGAGACAAGACGGCCCCCGAGTGAACAAAAGAGGGCTTTCATAAAGGCTGTCACAGCTGCTGCTTGACACGTACAGCACCTTCGCATACCAGCCAACCCCCATCCTGCTCTGACACCCTCCCCCCCCCCCCCCCGTTCCTTTCACACGCCCTCCAGGTCCTTGGTCGTCGTCTCGTACCTAACCCCGTCAGTCCATCAACACCCATAAACCTCGAGACACGTCAATCACATACCTCTTGCCTCGAAAGGCCCATATCCCCCAGTTTCCGCAGGTAAAGTCCTGCAGATCCAGGTCGTTCAGGTCCCACCGCAGACTTCGAAACAGGTTCTCCCCGGGCTCCAGCAAAATGTCAAACTCGCCCTTGGACTCCTTCTTCACCCACTCGACGTCACGCTCGAGATCGAACTGAGTGTATCCGGTGCTAATGATGGGCACTTTCGTCTCCAGCAGCAGCGGTAGCGTCTCGGCCCACTCGTGGCTGCTCGCCGGATGCCCGAGACCCGGGTGGAACAGGACAAAGCAGTCAAAGTAGGGATCGTAAGGCGCAAAGTAACCCGTCTTGTGAATGGTGTGATAGTAGTCCACAATCGTGCTGATCTTCATCCGGTACCACACGCGGTCCTCGACCACGGCGCCAAAGGGGTTCGACGCTGTACGCTTGGGCAACGGGAACTCGTCGTCCCGATTCGCCATGCTTTCAGGGCCGATCAGGATGAGATGAAGGCGAGACGAAGGAAACAGGTGAGCCAGCTGCACCCAAATCGGCCGCGGCAACGACGACTCTGCCCGCGCTCCGAGGATAAAGATCCTCACGGCTGGTGGATCTGGCTTCAATTCCCTGACGCCCGGTCCACGTCCGTCCTTGCGGGGATGCAAGTTGTACCTGAGGGCTATGACATGTGAGCCAATTACTTACTTCCATGACTCGACTTCCAAGACGCACGCACCTCCTAGACTCTTCAGCCCTTCCAAGGTAAGCCGCCTGCCCTTTTTGACGTCGTAGGGGCTTAGCTCGTGTATCACGCTCGCAATGGAGATTGGGTAGGTGAGAAGCCGGGTAATCTGTCTCATCGAGCGATCCGAGTCGAGGGCTTTAAACTCTCTCGTGTACATAAACGTGTCCCAGCTTGACATGTTGACGAGCGCCTCTTCCAGCTGCACGTCTGCTAGATTGGCCTCATGGAACACCCGCCCAGACCGGAGGTCGTGCTCGTCTTCGTTGATTTGACGCAGAGTGTCGCATATCTCGAGGTGACGATCGTAGTGGTCCATCCAGTGCTCCTTGCTGCAGTACACGGGAAAGCCGCAGTCGGGACACTCAAAGTCCACATGTGCAGGCTTCATGTCACCCCCCGTCGTGGGGGCTCCATCCGGGACTGGCTTCACAGTCGGCAGCCTGGTCAGTTGATGGTCTGGATGCGGGCAGTAGGCGTGCTGCCTCATGAATGCTGCACGGCGTCTAAAAAGGGCAATAGGAGACGACGAAAAGGGATGGAACAGGTTGTCTTGCTTCAGTAATACAGAAGTCGGCACTGCAGCTCCATCGGTCGCAGCGACGGTTTCCGTCTTGGAATTGGGGCTCGTCGTGAAAGCTCTAACATTCGATATCGGGAGCCCTCCACTAGCCAAGGAGATTCCAGGCCATGGCTTCGCAGACCTTGGCAAGGCTGCCTGCCTGGAGCATCGTCCGCATAGCTTCAATGTCGCTCTGCGCATCGCTGACTCCATTCCGGACAGGAGAGGGTGAGCAGCAAAGCACACAGCTCAGCACGCCCGTATTGCGCACCTGAGGTTGCGCGGTGCATCTCAGCCCGCCGCCGCATCAATAGTTCTGCCGACCCGCCGCCGAAACTTTTTGCTAAGCTTCCTCGCACCTCTCTCTCCCAACCGGCCCAACACCAGCAAAGAAAAAAAAAAAAAAAAACATCATAAAACCCTGGTGTGGACGCGTCGGCATTTGAAGCCTCTCGGAGCCGCGCAGGCTTTTGACTGCGCCTCTGAAAAGGATCATGGCTACTACTTCGAACCAGTTCCTTTACTCGCTGACGATCCAGCCGCCAAGTCACATCGTTTACGCGGCTCTGGGGCAGTTTGGGGGCACTCGAGAGCAGCTCATCATCACCGCTTCAGGCTCGATTTTGACGCTGCTGCGCCCAGACCCCAACCTCGGCAAGGTTCATGCAGTTCTTGTGCACGATGTCTTCGGCATCATCCGAGCGCTCGCCTCCTTCCGTGTCACCGGCAGTAGCAAAGGTGCCTGCTTTTCTTTTCCCCCCAAAACTTCCACAACTCGACCTGACACGAGCGTTCGGAAACCACTCGTCACCTCGGCGAAAGAAACTTTCTGCCACAAAATGCGAGTAGCAACTGACATCTCATCACCCAGACTTTCTCATCATCGCGTCCGACTCGGGCCGTGTGACCATCGTTGAATACCTGCCCGCCAGCAACCGCTTCTCTCGCGTGCACATGGAGACGTACGGCAAGTCTGGCATTCGAAGAGTGATTCCGGGCGAGTTCCTTGTTTGCGATCCCAAAGGACGAGCCTTCCTAGTCGCTTCGTTGGAGAAGAACAAGATTGTCTACGTTCTCAACCGCATCGCGGGGGCCACCACAGAAGACAATCTGGCGGCCGAGCTCACCATCTCTTCCCCCCTCGAAGCTCACAAGCCCGGTGTACTGGTCATTTGCATGGTGGCTCTTGACGTGGGATATTCTAATCCCGTATTCGCCGCTCTGGAGATTGACTGCTCTGAAGTCGATCAAGACGCGACAGGAGACGCGCTCCAGGAGATCCAGACCCAGCTGGTGTACTACGAACTTGATCTTGGGCTGAATCACGTTGTCCGCAAGTGGTCAGACATCGTCGATCCGACGTCCTCCATCCTCTTCCAGGTCCCAGGCGGCGGTGACGGTCCCAGTGGCGTCCTGGTCTGTGGACGTGAGAGCATCACCTACATGCACAGCAATCAAGAGGCCTTGCGCGTGGCGATCCCCCGCCGGAAAGGGGCCCTCGAGGACCCTTCCAGGAAAAGAAGCATCGTCTCCGGCATCATGCATAAGCTCAAGGGCAGTACTGGCGCCTTCTTCTTCCTCCTTCAGACTGAGGACGGCGACATATTCCGAGTCACAATGGATATGATCAAGAACGAGGCAGGGAAGCCTACAGGGGACGTTAAACGGCTCGTCATTAAGTATTTCGACACTGTCCCTGTGGCGACCAGCTTCTGCATCCTCAAGAACGGCTTCCTCTTCGTTGCCAGCCAGCACGGTGACCCCGGCTTCTACCAGTTCGAGAAGCTTGGTGACGACGACAATGAGCAGGAGTACAACAGCGATCAGTTCCCTGTAGATTCACGGGCACCGTACGATCCCGTTTACTTCAACCCTCGGCCGGCGGATAACATCACATTGTTCCAGAGCGTTCCGTCTATGAACCCCCTCATGGACTGCAAGGTCGCCAATTTGACCGGAGAAGACGCACCGCAGATTTACACGGCTTGCGGCAGCGGTGCGCGGAGCTCATTTCGAATGCTGAAGCATGGACTCGACGTCACCCATATCGTCGGGTCTCAGCTGCCTGGAACGCCGTCGGCCGTATGGACGCTCAAGCTGAATCGTCGGGACGTCTTCGACGCGTTCCTCGTCCTGTCTTTCAGCAACGGATCGCTCATCCTGAGCATAGGAGAAACGGTGGAGCAGGTGGACGACTCGGGCTTCTTCACCGAGTTTCCCACCCTCGCTGCACAGCTCCTCGGCGACGGTGGGCTGCTCCAGGTTCACCCCAAGGGAATTCGAGTGGTGCGGAACGGGCAGCCCGATGATTGGGAGGCCCCTCAACATCGCTCTATTGTGGCGGCCGCGACCAATGCCCAGCAGGTCGCCATTGCCCTGAGCTCCGGCGAGATCATCTATTTCGAGGCCGATGAAGAGGGCAATCTCAACGAATTCGAGGACAGAAAGGCCATGTCGGGGACGGTCACTTGCCTGAGCTTGGGCGACATTCCCGAGGGAAGGCTTCGCAGCTCCTTTCTCGCCGTCGGTTGCGACGACTGTACCGTGCGCATACTTAGTTTGGATCACGGCTCAACGCTCGACAACAAGTCGGTTCAGGCATTGACGGCCGCACCCACATCGTTGGCCATCATGACAATGGACGACTCGTCCTCGGGCGGCTCGACGCTTTATCTGCACATCGGACTGCACTCGGGCATCTACCTGCGCACGGTCCTGGATGAGATATCGGGCGAACTCACCGACACCCGCCAGAAGTTCTTGGGCCCCAAGCAAGTCAGGCTTTTTCAGCTTACCGTCGAGGGCAAGACCTGTGTTCTGGCCCTGAGCTCCCGCCCCTGGCTCGGCTACCCCGACCCGATCACCAAAAGCTACGTGATGGCGCCTTTGAACTATCCGGAGCTGGTGTGGGGCTGGAACTTTACGAGCCCGCAGTGCAAGCAGGGCCTGGTGACGATTCACGAGCAAGACTTGAGGTGAGTCGAGTGGCAGGCTCTATACTGCTTTTCCTCGGCCAGGCGTTACGTGATGAAAAGACAAACCCGATGCCCCCCCCCCCGGGGGGGCCATGAGGCTTTACACTTCATGTTTATTTTCTCTAATTGTTCCTACTGATGCACCAACTTCTTCTTCTGTTTGCTTCTTCATCTCGTCGTCGACCGAATCACTGATCCGGCCACAGTATTCTGTCAATCGACAGGCTGGGAGACGCCCTCACCCAGAAGTCTATCCCTCTCACCTACACGCCCAGGAAGCTCGTCAAGCATCCAGAGCAGCCTCTGTTTTACACCATTGAATCCGACAACAACACGCTTCCGATCAACGTCCGAGAGCAGTTGCTCGCTGACCCCGCTTCGGTCAATGGCGATGCTGCGACGACGCTCCCTCCGGAGATCTTTGGCCACCCCAAAGGTAACCGTCATTGGGCATCGTGCATCAGTGTCATCGACCCAATGGCCGAGGAGCCGCAAGTGTTGCAGACGTTTCATCTGGACCAGAATGAGTCTGCCGTCAGCGCCGCCGTGGTTCCCTTTGCCGCACAATATGGGGAGAACTTTCTGGTCGTCGGTGTCGGCAAGGACGTTGTCATCAACCCTCGACGATTTTCCGAGGCTTCCATTCACGTCTATCGTTTCAACGATAACGGTCGCGAGATCGAGCTGGTTCACAAAACGCCAGTCGAGGAGTTGCCGCTTGCCTTGTTGGCCTTTCAAGGGAGGGTTCTAGTCGGAATCGGCAAGGTCTTGCGCGCATACGACCTCGGGATGCGACAGCTGTTGCGGAAGTCCCATGCTGAGGTGTCGCCTCAACAAATCGTGTCCCTCAGCACCCAGGGCAACCGCATTATCGTGGGCGACGTCCACCAGGGCATCACCTATGTCACCTACAAGCAGTCGACGAACAAGCTGATACCTTTCGCCGACGACATCATCCAGCGATGGACGACGTGCACGACCATGGTCGACTACGAGTCCGTTGCCGGCGGTGATAAGTTCGGAAACCTCTTCCTCGTGCGTTGCCCTCCGAAAGTGAGCCAAGAGGCAGACGAGGAGGATTCGGGCATCCACTTGGTAAACGCGAGGTCTTATATGCACGGATGCGCGTGGCGACACGACCTTGTGTGCCACTTTTACACCAATGACATTCCCACCAGCGTCACCAAGACCAGCCTCGTCGTTGGAGGCCAGGACGTGTTGCTGTGGAGTGGACTCATGGGGACCATCGGTGTACTCATCCCCCTCGTGAGCAGGGAGGATGCCGACTTCTTCCAGAGCCTGGAGCAGCACCTCCGCAGCGAGGACCCGCCGTTGGCCGGACGAGATCACCTTATCTACCGCGGTTACTACGCCCCGGTGAAAGGCGTCATTGACGGCGACCTCTGCGAGCGGTACAACCTGCTCAGCCAGGAAAAGAAGGCCATGATTGCGGGGGAACTGGACCGATCTGTTCGGGAGATTGAAAGGAAAATCTCGGTACCGACGCGCCCGCCTCGAATGTGTCTGCGCTGCAGATTGGCTGACCAGATGACATGTTTAGGATGTCCGGACTCGATCTGCTTTCTAATCACCTACACGCCATCTTTGATTATGTATGAATCTTGTCCTGATATACTGAAGAAGCGGCGGTTGCGGCTTTCCTGCGGGAAAGCTATATTATAGCCGTGCATCGGCAGCACGACACATCCAATGTGGGCCTTCCAGCACTCTACGCGGTTGAACGCCGTTGACAAGGCTCACAGGCCTAGCCATGGACGAAGGCGTCCCTTTTGTCGTTTCCTGTCGCCTGACTGTGGTCGGGGATGGTCTCTCTCCCAGGATTCGTCGTCGAGGTACGAGTCTATGGCGGCATCCAGGTGATAGTCGGACTGCTCGAGGTAGAGCAGGGCGACGTCATAGTCGGCCACCTTGCAGGATATCATGAAGCGACGAATCCTGCTCTTTCTCAGCTCCTCCTCCTCGCCCAGGACCGGACACGGCGACATGCTGACACCAGTCGTACAATATTCGCCGGGGATCAGGATGGTCTTGCGTCCAAGGAGGAGGTGGTCGCTTGTGATGTTATTGGCCCGTCTCAGGACAGAGGCCGGAACGCGATAGCGGAGGGAGAGCGCGGAGATAGTGTCTTGGTTGTGATCAAGGAAGTGGAGGACGTCCTCGGATGCTTCCTTTTCTTTTGCGGCTTTGGGTGCCGTCTCGACAGACTTGGTTGTGGGAGACGGGGAGTACGGGGGCGGCGGAGGAACGGCGACGGCTGCGGTCATGGTTCGCGTGGACGGAACGGACGTGTATGTCGGAGGGTCTCTGAGTCCCTGCGGCAGAGACGACGGCGCGGTGGACACTTGGCAATAGGGGCAACAGGTAGCAAATCGCTTGTTGCTCTGCACTGGGCCGTCAACGAGGGGAAGACTTTGGGGGGTGTCCGGCAGCTGCGACGGACCTGTAAGCATGTTGCGCAGACGAATCTGGCGCAACACTGTAGCCTTCGGCCATCGGTAGGAGAGACGATGAGCGAGGGAAGAAGAGTGGCGCAGGTGCAGCAAGAGTCCATGGCCTAGAGGCGGATATGTACAAGAATGGTGGAGATGGATATTGGACGTTGTGAGTAACGAGATCTGAAGCAACTGCCGCCACCAGCCACACATGAACAGCCAGACCCGGATTGTTTCAATAAGGTGGCGAGGAACGGCAGCGTTTCAATGCTGTCTTTCATATTTGCCGGTGCCCGATGTATAGGGTAGGACGGACTACGTCATCCGTGACCCGCTTAACCAGACCTCAGGGCCTGCACGGAAAGGGGAATTGCCTTCGCTAACCAACCTCGTGCAGCCTCGGGTCGCCCATCATGAGTAGACCAGGCTTCGCCTTCGGACTCAACAAGAAACAGGCATCTACGAATCCAACGCCGAGAAGCAGAAATGCCGTGTTCGGCGGCGATGACGATTCCGACGACGACGGCGCACGCGGCCAGGTCGAGGCTATCGGAGGAGAGCTGGACCTGCAAACGACGGCAAAAGAAAAATCCAAGTCGAAAAGCGCGGCGGCAATGCAACCGCCCAAGCTCAAGGCAAAGTCCCGGACGAGCCCCATGTTTGGAGACTTATCCAGCTCCTTGACGTCGCGGAAGAACGCCGAAGCCGCGCAGGAAGTGGATCCCACCGTGTACGAGTATGATTCCGTGTACGATTCGCTCAAGAAGACGAAGTCGGGGGCGAGAGAAGAAGAGGCGGGCGCGGAGAGAAAGCCCAAGTACATGCAGAGCCTGATGCGGGCGGCGCAGGTACGGAAGCAGGACGCGCTGATTGCCGAGGAGAAAAAGATTGCGCGCGAGCGCGAGGCCGAGGGCGACGAATTCGCCGACAAGGAGAAGTTTGTGACGGAGGCGTACAAGAAGCAGCAGGAGGAGAACAGGCGTCTGGAGGAGGAGGAGAGACGGATGGAGGAGGAAGATGCCAAGCGGAACAAAGGAGGAGGCATGTCGGCATTCTACAGGCGGCTTCTCGACAAGGACGAGGAACGACACGCGCAGGCCGTCAAGGCCGTACAGGAACGAGCGTCGACGAGGCTCGATGACGAGCCCGAGGCGGAAAAGGACAAGGAACGAGACGAGGCAGCTCTGGCCCGGGAGCTCAACGAGAAGGGGGCGTCGGTGGCGGTCAACGAAGACGGCCAGGTGGTCGACAAGCGACAGCTCCTCAAGGGCGGACTCAACGTCGGCACCAAAAAGCGAGAGGCGTCCCAGAGAGAAGCCGGCGGGTCCGGACAGGCCAGGCCGACTGGCACGCGTCCCGGAGCGCGGCCCAACGACAGGCAGGCCATGCGGGAGAGACAATCGCGAATGGTGGAGGAGCAGCGGGAGCAGTCGCTGAAGCGGTCTCGCGACGTCCAAGATGCCAGCCGGCTGGAAGCGGAGCTGGCGGCCAAGAGTCGCAAGACGGAGGGGGAGATTTCGGGCGCGAGGGAGCGCTATCTCGCTCGGAAGCGGGCGGCGGAGGAGGGGAAGGGGAAGGACAGGGGGGCGGGGGAGTAAAGATTTGATACCGTTACCGTCGATACCCTTCTGTTATTCGAGCATGCCGTGCTGAAGCGTTGTTACCGTTGTACGTGTTGTTGTTTGTGGGAAATGGATGCCGTCAGGACGAAGGCGTTTGGCGTCATGGAGTCGTGTCGTAGACGGTTTAATGATGAGTGGCTGGTGCTCCCTGTCGTCGTGGCGCGTACCTCTAAATGTGGCGGTGCAGCGTCACCCCCATCTCCTGAACCTCGGAGAAGAGGACAGCTTGTGCCGGCGATCTACTGCCCCTTCGAGAGAGACACACTTTTTTTTTTTTTTGCTTCACACGCCTCCCCGGGCCGTCAGCTGTCTTCTTTTGGTCGAGGGCGAAAGTCTTCTCGACGGCAAAGGATATCCAACAGGCGAACTCCCTCCGGTCCAAGGAAGAAAAAAAAAAAAAGGGAAGAAGAAGAAGAAGCAGAAGAGGCATGAGGCTGCCCCCCGTGTCGGCAGTGCTCCTCGCGGCCCTGGCCTGGACAGTCCGGGCCGAGGACCGCGAGGACCTCAAGAGCATCATGGTTCGTTGAAGCAGTTCAATATGGATGCAGGAGTGGACGCTGACGGGTGGCCATGATAGCTGCGGACGCACAGTTTGCAACAGGTCCGTCGGTTTTCCCCCTCGACGATGCGAAAGCGATTCGGCTTACCGGTGACAGCCCTATCTCGACTCCGAGCTACAGAGCCGATGGTTTGACTTTGGCGGCGACACCATTGTTCGAACGGACTCGTGCGATTCCCCCCTTCCACCCTTTCTCCTTGGTCCTGTGTCTCGGCCTCGTTGACCCTCTCCAGCTACATCCGGCTCACGTCGGATCGCGGCTCACAGTCCGGCTGGTTGTTCTCGCGCGTGCCGCTGACGGCGACCAACTGGGAGATCGAAGTCGAGTTCAGCATCTCGGGCAAGCACAACTTATACGGCGACGGGCTGGCCATGTGGGTGACGAAACAGCGCGGCCAGCCGGGTCCCGTCTTCGGCTCGGCCGACCGGTTCGAAGGCCTGGGCATCTTTATCGACACGTACAAGAATAACCGACCGGGTGTGGTGTTCCCCTACGTCATGGCCATGGTCGGCGACGGGCACGCCTCTTACGACAAGAACAACGACGGCAAGGAGACGGAGCTGGCGGGCTGCTCGGCCCGCGGCCTGAGGTCGGCCACGATGCCCACCAAGCTGCGCCTGACGTACATTCAGGACAAGCAGCTACGGCTCGAGCTACAGTACAAAGTCGAGGGCGAATGGGAGCTGTGCTTCGAGACGACGCAGCCGCCGACGCTGCCCAACGTGGCCTACCTCGGCTTCAGCGCCGAGACGGGCGAGCTGAGCGATAACCACGACATCATCTCCGTCGCCGCCAAGAACCTCTACAACACCCCCGGCGCCGCCAGCGGTCCTGGCGCCTCGGCCTCCAAGGGCAAGGGCCAGGGAGCCGGCGCCTCGCACGCCCGTCCGCCGCGCCAAGGCGGTAGCTGGACTTGGTTCCTCATCAAGGCGATGCTGATGCTGGCCGTCGTCGCCGGCGGCTACGGAGGCTGGACGGCCTACCGGGCCAAGAGCAGAAGCCACCGGTTTTAGGGAGATGGGAAAGGACGGGGGAAAAGGGGGCCGAGGAGATGGTGTCGAGGAGAGAGAGAGAGAGAGGCCCATGCTACTTCAGACAGCCTGCTTTTCCATCCCAGTCGAATCGTGTTTGATCGAGTAAGGACCAAGGATTGGAGCGTGAAGCTACGGGTTTTACAGCAAAGCAACCGGCCGACATCGTTCCAAATAGAAAAAAAAGAAAAAAAAAAAAGAGAAAAGGTCTCGGATTGATTCAACTGCCAAAACGGCCTCAACTTCGATTACCAGGTGAAGGCGGCCCCTTTTCCAATGCGCGCCTGACCTTGATCATGTCTCCGTAGCGAGCGGTGTTTCTGAACCGGTAGGTACTGGGCATTGAACGCTCTGAGTAGGTAATTATCGGCGCGTTTACCTGTACCTGTAGCCTGGCTAGGATGCAGTTGCGCAATCGACGCCGTAACTTACTACCTATGCGTCCAACTACGAAGATTTGTACATCAGTCAGTGACCTAAGATGACTCGATCTGCTTTCCCGGCTGAAGCTTCTCGTCAACCCTAAATCGTGGCCCACTGCTGCCGCCATCTCGACGAGGGCAGACTTGATCGAGTTGGTCGCCCCCATCGAGGCCCTCTTTGTTTCCTTTGACTCTCGAAGGGGGGGAGGGGGGGGGGGGGGCTTCCGGCAGGTCCTCAACCCTAACCCCCGTGGGATCAACAAAGCGCGCACGTGCGGGTGGCGTAGTTGCGGTTCCACGTTGTGGGCCCTGTTCTAATCTCAGTTTCCTTGCCAGGTGAGTGAGTATAAGCAACTAAGGCTGTCTGTCTGTCGTCTAACGTCATAGTGGAACTCGGTAGCTCGGGTGCTCAGGCTTTACCACCTGGTCTTTTTCACTTTGGAGTCCGCTGCGGCGGCCGAGGGGTCAATTATATACGATGGATTCCACTCGACCTCTCTCTCTCTCTCTCTCTCTCTCTCTCTCTCTCCTGTTGTCGACGCAACTGCCTCGCAAGCCACGTCAACCGTCAAGCTGAGCCGGCAAATTCAACCCCCATTCACATGCCATGTCGTTGCTGGACCTTTGTTGCCTGGTCTCCTCTACCAACACTCACGGCAAGTTGGTGTGTCCCCGAGCTGGACACTAAATTAGGGAGCAAGGACCGGAGTTGGAATGGTCGTCACGGCTGCACCATTCTGTTGGCCTACCCAAGCCACTAAGTAGGGGCGGGCTTGGACTTGGGGTTGGGTGGCTATGTTGATTCAACCACTGAGGGGACCGGGACTTTTAATACTAGAGACGGTCGTCATGCCAATTCTCACCACTGTCAATCATTGTGAGAAAGACTTGGAAAATATGCATTTCGGCGGTGCCATTGCTGCTGCTGCTGCTGCTGCTGCTACGGCGCTGGCCATGGGCACGTCAGCCGCTGCCTCGCAGTTCCAGCTTCACGACCGGGGTTGCATCTCGGAAAGCAAGCCCAATCCCATCGCGCCGCAATGGCCGACTCACGTCACCGGGAATCTAAACGGCACAACCCTCATCGTTCCCATAGCCTACCAGCTCGCCAGAAAGGCCATCCCGTCCCAATTCGCCATCCTGGATAGAGCATACCGCTCACTCCTCCCCAACCTACCCAAGGATAGATACCCGATGATGGTCACCGCCGTTCACGATCACGATCTCATGGTCAAGTCGGCCAATCTATCGCTGTCCGACTTTAGTGTGAGAAACACCAGAAAACTAAAAAAAAAAAAAACCGGCTACTTACTCAAAAAGGATATCGTCACTAATCCATGTCTCAACGTCAGCGTGCCGTTCTCGAATTCCCCTTCGTCGATCGCTTACATGACGGTTACTCAACATTTCGTTGGGCGGCGACCATGTTGATTACCGAGGGGAGCGACGCAATCAAGGGCTCCGAGGCATATGGCATCAAGGTTTACCCGGCCAAGTTCGATCCCGGGTGCGACGCCTATCAACAGGACAGCAAAGGTTTCACGACCTTCAAGGCTACCACGTCCGACCACTCTAGAGATGGGAGATTCATGTCCCTTTCTACACTGCCAGACTACAACTACACCCCATATCCGCTCGACTTCATCCGCAACATCAGCAACCAGCCGACCTTTGCCCGTTCCGACAAATGCGACAACTTCATCCGCTTGTTCAACACCTCCCTGACCGAGACGCCGCACGAGCCTGTCCCGGTCCGTGGCGATGTCACGACCAAGTTGGAACCTCTCTGGTCTTCGGCCGAGCACAGCTGGTACGATGTGTACGGCTGGAGGTTCAGCACCGCTTTTATTGAGCCGCCTCTTCCCGTCTCTTGCCAGTCGCTCAAGGGTTATTCGGGCACAGGGCCGGGGGACTAGGAATTGCTTCATTTCCACCCAGTTGTCGGAAATCGCTTCTCCCAAGGAGCACTATGGCCTTTTTTTTTTTTTTTTGCTGCATAGCATGGAGCTGATCAATGTTAATACCATCCCTTTCCTCCTTTCCAAGAAAACTGTAGGTCGGTCGGGCCCTGTAAAAGCGGCATCGGATATGCTGAATTTATTCGTTTGTCGTCGTGACGGAACCATTCGTAGCGTAAAGGTTCAGGCTGAAATCATACAGAGCCAGGCGGAGCCAATTTAAATCATTGGTAAACTCGCTCGGAAAGAATTCCCTTCCACCCTTTAGCCATTCCAATCTTTTCCGACGTTCAAACCTCCCTCCCCCCCGCACGAGGATTGCGACTGTCTCACCTAGGTTCTGAGCAAATGAAGCTTCTAGCTTTCTTATAACGAAATCTATTCCTTTACCCCTGTCGTCTAGACCCATCGACCCCAACGAAGCCTCGCGGAGAAAACTACGAGGCAAACTCTAGTTTTTTTTTTTTGTTAAATGGTAAAGGGTGAAAAAGCTGCGTTTAGTCTCGAGTATGGGCTGAGACGTCTGTCTAGGTTTCGTTTTTCGTCTCGCCTCGTCTGTCATGATATGCAATAACCATGATTGTTCCCTTTCGCCTTTTTGTTATAGTATCCGCTACATCAACCCTACTCGGTTTTCTCCCGTGTCGCGTCCAAGAAATGAAGGATCCATAAGAGCCTAGATTAGCTACTTTATGCCGCCTTGGCTAGCACTAAGCTGTTACTACGAAGGAACTATGCGAGCTCCCATCCGCTTCGCTTAACAACCCTACAAAAGATCGGCACTCCTCTCCAGACCATTGCCGGATTAATAGCAAGCGTCTTCGTCGGCGCATTCGCACACGACCACTCATACATCCAGACGGCTACTAAACAGGTACACTTCCATAGGCGTCGCCTTGCACATAGGGTCTTTCGGACCAGTTACACCTCCAGGGCGCCCAGCATAATCCTTAACACGGCCTATTCCAGCAGTCTCCTCACAGTACATCTCGCCTACCAAAGCCCATAAACATAAGCGGGCGAAGGCGCGCTTTGATGCTATACTTCGGTCCGAGTCCAAAAAATTGGATATTTCCGGGATGAGGGTGCTAGGATGGTCAAGTTCAAGCCATGAAGCCGACCGCTTCCAGAGAGTGATAGAATATATGTCACGATATATGGCTCCTACGTCAAATCAGACGGATATACAGTGGACGGCTTCACTGTTGTCCCGAGACTTTCAAGCTCATCGACGATGACGTTCATATGTGTATAGCCCTTGTTTAGCTGGCTTGAATTGCACACCTACACGATGACGTGCCCGTGCTGAGGAGCAAAGCGCAGACAGAGGCCTTCTCTGGTCTTCTTGACTCTGGACCACTTAGTCCATCGAAACTCTCTTGTTGCGTGAGGCTTGGCGAGGCTGGAGGATTTCATATGTCATGTGTGTCTTGAGGTGGTAAAGGTCCAGAAGCGGCAGACTCGAACGTTCCGTCTTGTGTTGGCGACGAGGAAAAGTCCGGATGCGGCTCAACAGATGATGATGACATGGGTGGCGCCGAGTTGACTACCTACCCTACATCACTCATCCTCTTGAAGCGGGATGGGAGAGGAGGCTAGAGGCTCGAGCCCCAACCAACCACGGACACGCCCCCCCCCCCCCGCCTTTGATCACGACTGCTCGAGCCCTTCTCTATCTTCAGATGGCACCCGGTAAATAATGCCTGAGGCCCGCTGAAGAAAAGAATTCCCCCCCCCCCCACCCCCAC
>LAZP02000489.1:0-15281 GCA_001272575.2 Ophiocordyceps unilateralis
AGAAGAAGAAGAAGAAGGGGAATAATAATAAGAAGAATAAAAAAGAGAGAAAAAGGAGTACAAAAAAAACACGGAAATCCGAAAAGGCCGGGCCAACAATACCGGCTCAAGTCAGTGATGAAGAGTTCGGCGAGTCGTTCGTTTCGTTCCCTTTTCCCGACCGAGCTCTCGTTCTTTCTCTCTCTCTCTCTCTCTTTTTTCTTTCTCTCTCAACCAGCTTGAGCCGAACAAGGCGGGCAACACTCCCAAGATAACGAATAAATGCAAAAACGTGTTCCACTGCAATCCCCCACCCCCACCCCCCCTCGGATACAAGCATAGGGGTGGCCCAACGCCCGCCGCCGCCCCTCTCTTCCTCTACCTTTTTGGAGCTTGTTTCTTAGCCGTCCTGGTGGGGCAATCCCCTCCCTAGCGGCTCCTCTTTTTCAGAAAAGGGGTGTGTGTCTGTGTGTGGGTGGAGCCCCCTGTGTGTGTGTGTGTGTGTGTATGTGTGTGTGTGTGTGTGAGGGAAGGTGCGAGGGTGGGTGGGCCCACCGGGCATTGGGTAGCGTGGGCCCACACCGGCCGATGGGGCGGTCGCGGCTTTTTGGAGTGGGGCGGTACGAGCCTGTGAAGTCCTGAGTTGAGGGGGGCTTTGCAGAGGGGCACTTTTAAGACGAGTAGCTTCTCACCGGTTTTGTGCAACGTCGCGACTAAGACAGCGGGTCTCCTCATCGTCGCTCAGCCGATAAGAGTACAACGCCATCAAGTCCTCACGCCCTTTTTTTTCTTCTCTCTTTCAAGATACTTTTTTTTTTCCTTTTTTTTCTTCCAATCTCGCTCTGTCTTTCCCTCGCCCGAGCCAAGGGAGGCCGAGTCAGATGTTTTTTTTTTTTTTTTTCTTTTTCCGTGTGTGGTGTTGTTTCTGTTTGGCCCCCCCCCCCCCGAGGCGGCTTCGTCGATCCGACGCCCGGGCCCGATGGCGTGCTCCCCGTGCTGATCATCATGACAAAAGATTGATGTCGGTTTTATTTTATTATTATTATTATTATTTTGTCAAACTCGCGCTTAACTCGGATGTCCTTTGGCGGGGCACTTTGCGTCATGATGAAGATGGAAGCAGAAGAGGGAGGAGAAGAAGAGGAAGAAGAAAAAGAAGAGAAAGAAGCTCTACGAGCCAAAAATAATAATAATAAAAAAGACGACGACGACCACGACGACGACAATGCGACGCAATCGTCTCACCCGCCTCGTCTCACGCCCACAACCACCAGGTTGCGAGGACTCTGTCGGTAGTCGAAGACGGCCTCGACCCATGCCCGCTCCACCACGTCGTCGTTCTCGACGAGAAAGGACCATCGGTCCGTGACGATGAGCGACTCGACGGCCATGGCGCTAAAGGCCATCAGGCTCCATACCACGCACAGCTCCCGTCTGCGTGGCAGGTAGGCCTTCTCGTACGCCTCAATGTCCTCGTCGGTCAAACCGGCCATCTTTTCGCCCATGACGGCCGCGTATTGCTTCTTGTTATTGTTGTTGCTATTGTTGCTGTTGCTGTTGCTGTTGCTGGCACTGTTACTGTTGTCGTCGTCGTCTTTGTCCTCGTCGCTGCTCCTCGTCGTCAGCTTGTCCACTGCGCCGCGCACGTACGCCCGGAGCGAGCCGTAGCAGTGCTTGCCGAGGCTGCCGATGGTGACGGGGTTGGTGCTCGTGTTCAACGGACTGCTGCTGCTGCTGCTGCTGCTGCTGCTGCTGCTGCTACTGCTGCTCGTATCGGACCGGCCGTCGTGCCGTACGCACCTCACCACGCCACGGTCGAGAAAGATGCGCTGCAGCAGTGCCCGGTAAAAGTGACGAGTGAAAAAGGCCTCGCTTTCGTCCCGCGTCCAGTTAGGCGTCGCCTGGCAAGCCATCATCCTGGCCGTGATGTTGAGCCGGATCCCGTCGCCCCGGTACGTGCAGAACCTGTCGCTCATCGGGAACCCCGCCGGGTCGTGCTTGGCAGACTCGGCCACCACCCGCCCGTTGATGGCTTGCAGGCTGGGTCGCAGGTATGGGTGCTTGTATGACGGCGGGCCGAGCCTCTCCGTCATGAGATTGTAGCAACATCCGACCATGGCCACGGCCCGCATCTCGCCATTGAGCACCAGCGATCGGAGGCCATGATGCGAGAGGTTGCCGCACGAATGGATCGATACCGCCATCAGCCCCAGCCTCTTGTCCTCCTTCCCACCCTTCCCACCACCGTCCATGGCGGCCACGACGTCATCCAGATGTCCGCTATCCAGCCTGCCCGACACGTACTGCACGTGGCCCCTGCCGTCCTCTTCCCTGAACTCTGACCCCAGCTGATCGACGGGACGAAAGTCAAACGCCTCGGTGCCGGCCACCTGCTTGATTGCCTCGGCGAGGGCTTCCGGGTCGTTGGCCTTGTCCGGCCCGCGGGCCTCGAGCACCTTGTTCCACAGCTTCTTGTTCCTCATGACTTTTTGCTTGACCGCCAGCCCGGCCAGTACGTCGAGCCCCTGCGCCGCCGCCACGTTCTTCTCCCTGCCTTCGACGGCGACGACGCGTCGGTTGTAGGGATCGCTGGCGAGCGTGCGGCCCAGGTAATTTTGCCCGCTGCCGAGATCGACCAGGTGAGTGATGCTACCGTCGCGCGAGTCGGATATCTCATCGGCGAGCCGTTGCACGTAGTCGGCAAAGTGGGTGACCTCGTGCATCTTCTTCGGCTTCATGCCCACGGCCAGGGAGCGCGGCAGCACGGGAAGCTTCCGTCCGCGCGTGTCGAAGTCTCGTCTCAGCGACAGATCTCGTATCGTCCGAATATACCGAAGCAGGCTTTTCGGGGGGTCAGGGCCGTTGCCGCATCCCACATTGTCGAGATCGTCTCGGACGAGCAAGTCGAGCAGTCGCATCGTCTCGCACGATAGCAAGAAGGCGTGCCATTCCTCAGGCAGTGCCGTGTGGAAAAGCCCCGGCTCGTTGGTAAAGAAGTCGAGGATATGGACGCCTCCGCAGAGGATTTGGAACGTGTCGTTGGTGTAGGCAAACGATAGGAGCGCTTCGACGTACTCGTCGGCCGAGGCGAACGCCGAGCTGTAGGGGAGCGGTTCCGCGGGGCCCATTATGGGCGCAGGGTCGCTTGTTCACAGCCAAGTGGTGGACGCGAACAGTCGCGAAACCCCCTGGTGTAGATGGTGTAGATACCCAGTTCTCCATCAGTGCTCCTCTCCTACCCTGCACCTCATCATCACGTGCCTCCCACGGCGTGGCCCTGGCCAAAGCACCGCTTCCAGGCCCCGAAGCCCGTGGTTCCATGGTTCGCCGCGGCCTGTCGACAAGATGATGTCCTCGACAAACGAGGAGGCAGACCCCTTCATCCAGGTCCAACAGTACGCAGGCTCTCCCCGCTGCCTACCCCCATCATCGTCCGCTCATCCGTTCCCCCCAGAGATGTACTCGTCCAACTATCGTCAACACGGCCTCTCTTCGCCTCATACCTACGCATCCGCTCCCTCTCCTCGACCACCTCATCGCCCGAACTCGCCTCGGCCCGCTCCGACCTCGAGAGCGCGCTCAAGACACTAGCCGAGGATCTCTCCGACCTGGAAGCGTCAGTCCAAGCCGCCGAGTCCAACCCATCGCAATATGGCCTTTCCCCCGACGAGGTGGCGCGCCGCAAGCGCCTCGTACAGGAAGCCAGCGGAGAAATGGACGATATGCGCGAGGAGCTTGCGCGCAGGAATCCTTCTCATCAAGCCGCCGCTGCTGCAGAGGCCCAGCCTGACAACGATGACGACTTTACTGCTGGCTTTGAGCAGGAGCAGCAGGTGCAGATGATGCACCAGCAGGACCAGCATCTCGACGGCGTCTTCCAAACTGTCGGGAACCTTCGTCGTCAGGCCGATGATATGGGCCGTGAGTTGGGCGAGCAGCATGAGATGCTCGAGCTTGTCGACCAGGCTGCTGATCGGGTCGGCTCGAGGTTGCAGACTGGCATGCAGAAGCTGCAGTACGTCATGCGCAAGAATGAGGATCGCTGGAGCAGCTGCTGTATTACTGTCCTCATCTTTGTCCTCATCCTGCTTCTTATCCTCCTCTTGATTGTATAGCGCGGGTGCGCTCCGTGGCCTTTGGCGTTGAGTTCGGCGCCGGAACTGGGGATTATGAGGGGAGTACGGAGCTTTCCCATCAGTCTGGCAAGCCTATCTTGCTTCTTACATTTTTGGTTTGTGCAATCATTCCGTCGGTTGAGCATCACTATCCGGCAGCTCGAGTCCCTCCGAGTTCTCCTTATATACATAGATATCGCACCATCAGACGCCGCCTCAAGCAGCACACCCTCGAACACAGTTTCTAAATCCTCAGACGCCACAGCTATGCAGTCATTCTCCATACTTTGTCGTGGAAGCGCATACCTAGCACTGCCATCCGACTCTGGCACTTTCACCTGCGAGCCCATCAGCCCAGGTTCAGTCCTTTCTCGGCTCGCAGCACCTCAGCCAGGGCGCGTAGCGATCCGGCCGCCGGGGCATTGTGCGGCGCCTTTTGCGGGAAATCGACGAGTGCAAGGCGTAGGGCAGCCACGGCGGCGTTGCCGTAAAGGGTGAGAAATCGCTCCTCGTGTCCATCGATCATGGCCCTCAGGACGACGCATTGCGTGTTGGACGTCTCGGATGCGGGCGTGTTGATGATGAGCGAGAGTGCTTTCCAGTAGTGAGTTGGCGGATATGGGTTCTCCTTTGACGACTTGCTAAAGTCGCGCAGGGACATGGCGGCGAATCCAGCGCCCAAACCTGTCATGCGGTCGTTGTGGCTTTGCTCTGTGATCCACGTGGGCCCGTCCCTACGCCAGCCGAGGGCCAGCCGACCTCGCTCCGTCTTTTCACTCCCTCTGAGGCCGAAGAGAGCCGGGCAGACGACGCGGAACTTGGCTAAAAGAATATCGATGAGCGAGTGTCCACGCCATTGGAAGTCCTTGTGGGAAAATAGATGGGCTGTAAATATGCCAATAGGATCGGCCGCCTTGGGGTTGGCCCCGCACTCGTTGATGAACTGATTAACGATCCCTTTGGCGCAGACGTTGATAAGGTAGATGAAGAGCGACGGGAGGGTCGCGTCGTCGGTTCGTTTTGTTGGCTCTCGCGGTTCGGCTACGAAGCGATTTACCTCAACCGGGTAGCTGGGGATCCTGCAATCAATCGCCTCCTTAAGGAGGCCGACGATTTTGTTTGTCTAATCAACGTCAGCGGAAAGATTTCAATACGCGAATTAGGTCTAGAACTGACCGGTTGGGCATTGGCGCCCTTGCCCGTGGTGAGCTGGCCGACGGCCACCCGGATCTCTCTCCGTAAAGCTCCCAACTTGCCCTTGAATGGCGATCCGGCCACCTTAGACTGGGCCATGAGGTCGGTGCGGAGCGCTTTTAGCTCGCGATGTATCTGTAGCAGCCTGTCAACGACAGGCTTCGGGTTCGAGGCTAGTGCTTGTTCCTTTGGCGGCTGGGCGGGGTTGGAAAACGGTATGTCCGGTTTTGGTACTGACGACGAGGTTTCTGATTTAATGGTGGTAGTCGCACCGTTCGCAAACACCCCTTGAGGCTCCGGAGCTACGGCATTGCTCAAGGCCGACTTCATCTGCTGTCCATTCTGCTGCGGATCGCGAAAGAAGGAGGAAGGCTTAGCCTTGACATGGTTTTGCGTTGGCTCCTCCTGCGCCTCGACCGCGAATGCCTGTGTTGCCGCAGGCTGCTCGACCGGCTCCAAAACTGGCAGGGGAGCAGGTATGGGTATCGACTTCGCCCGCAGCTCCTGCAGCCGCTTCTCCTCGGCTGCGACCTGGGCCTCTGCTTTGAGCCTCTGCTCCTCCCTTCGTTCCCGATCGAGGATACGCTGGTGCTCCTCCTTGAGCTCGTGAAGCTCGTAGACGCGGATGGCGGCCTCGCGGACGCGGTCGTGCTCGACCTGGGCGGCGGACAGGGCGTCGCGGTGGCTCGACTCGCTATTGCGTTCGATGGCGAGGAAGCTGGAGGGCGAGCGGTTGGGACTGAGACGCGTCATGCTGCAGCGATGGTGGCTGCCTTCGCGCAGACGCGACGGAGCCTCGAAGGAAGGAAGGACTTGATTCTTCGTGATTGGCTCGAGGTGCATTGTCGAGGACCGGATTCGGAGAAACAAAGTCCCGGCTGCGGTCTTCTGCTTCGTCGGCTGCGGGTTGCTTGAAGCGTCGCAGACATGAACGGACGAATCAGACGACGCGGTATTTCAAATATCGAGGGTTATAGTTATAGTTAGTATCAGGAAAACAGTAGGACCTCAGGCGTAAAAAAGTAGGATCCCATGGCACGGTTCTTCGTATAAGTCTTCCGCAGAGTGGAAGTGACCGAGTCTCATTCTTAGTGCGACAGATGTATACTTCATCCGTAAGGATCTGACGGCGAGCAACGCCATGGTTGTCGATCACAGTCCAGTGAACTAAGGTAGAAAGAGATACACGCGTAGGTGGCAGGTGCCCATAACTACCTACCACAACACGAATACAGTGCGACATTTACAACGTACGAGGATGAAGATATAAGGGATAAACGGCTACGAGTTCAAACAAGTGAACTGCCATCTTCGCGAATCATGGCTTGGCTGAGCAGGCGCTGGGCAGATCAACGATACGATGATGTGACCGTTCTAAGTGGCTCGTTTCCATGGTGACTGCAGGAAAAGGGGAAGGAAAACCTAACGAAGAGATAGCGCACGAACAAAAAGAAAAAAAAAACGAAGAGATGACAAGCAGAGCAAGGGGAAAGAGACCTCAAGTATAGGGTACAGTCGACGTAGGTGGCGTAGACTGCAATCAAGTGCCGGGGACCATTCGGCCTTGGGACCGTCGGGGGACGATAGAGCGAGACAGCGGGGCGAGAGCCGAACCATCACAAAGAGGAACGGGCCAGGTATGTAGAAGGCTCCGACGCTTCTCCGTACGAACGTGCGTCTTCGCTACGGAAGCCTCGGGCTTATCGAGTCCTTGGTAGCTCCGAGGCCGTCGTTTCAACGTTGATGCGGAAGATTTCTTTAGGGCCATTGTGATTTGTTGTCTCCGTTCGAAGTATCCGCCACAGGGTCCCCGTCCCTAGGACCCCCGTTGAGAGCGCGGTCGAAACGCTGCTCCATCCAGCCCGTAAGACGAGGGCCAGGGTGCATCCAGGGTAGGCCGGGTCATCTCTGCGGTGGGCCAAGGCGGGCTTCGCCGCGGCCAAGTCCGTGCCGAGTAGTCACTGGCTGACGTACGGCGTACGACGCACGAACGAGCAGTCATGAGTATGCACCAGTAGTCGGCAGCAGGACGCCTCCAAGAGGAGGGGGGGGGGGGAAGACGAAGAAGGCTGGTGATGGATGTCCATGGGCGAGGACGACGATTTTGCCTGACGTAATGCACCAGGCTCGCCATATTATCTGTGGTACCTTGCTCTACTGCCAAGGCAGGCAGCCAAGTGGGTGATGGACCTGCGCCTGACCCAGTCCCTCACCATGTACCTCCTGCTAGTCCGTCAGTGCTGAGCTGGCCCAGTGGACAGGTAACCACCGCCACCCAAAACCCGGCCCCCCTTCCAAAACCTCCCAGCTCTTCCTGAAACCCTCGCATTTTCATCCATCCGCCATCCTTTTCCCCCGTCCTCATCGGGAACCTATCTTTGACCCGTCCATCTCTTGCTCCTTCTCTTCGTGTCTGCCATCCGCCGAGAACGCTCCTTGCTGTTGTCCTCGACTGCTTCACTCTCCTTTCGCCAAGCTGCGAGTCGCCCCCCCCCCCCCGTCCGAAGAGTTGTCACCACCTTTCAGCCCCCCCCCCTCCCATCCAGACAAATATCGCTGCCCGACAGACGACCTCGTCGCCATCACAGTGCATCGCGAAGACGCCTCCCCTTCCTTCCATTTATCTTTGCGCCAATATCTGAGAACTGTCCCGTCGGCTGCCCGTCATGGAGCAGCAGCAGCAGCAGCAACAGCCGCCGCAGCAGCAGGCTCCGGCCAGTGGGGTTCCGGGCCCTACTGGACGCAGGCTGCACATCGCTCATCGACGCAGTCCCTCGGAGTTGACGCCGTTGATGAGCATGTTTGCCAATCCAGGCAGTGAGTCGTTCCTTCTGACTCACAACGCTACTCCCCCCTCTCCTCCCCCTAAGGGCTTCGGCCCCGGAGCTGCCCTACGCCCTGTCCCAGCCCTTTCTCCGTCCAGTCTTCATCTCCTCACTGCCGTACACGCGCACAGAATGCTGACCAGCCTGCCTGCAGTGGAGCAGCTGGCCATCCAGCAGCAGATTGAGCTCTTGCAGCAGCAGCAGCAACAGATCCAGGCGACCCACCAACAGTATGTCAACATGGGCATGATACCCCCCGGCCAGCCCATTGCCCACAATGGCGCGTTCAATCCTTTGCAGCCCATAGGCAACATGTCGCAAACTGCCTTCCAGTTCCCACCTCAACAGAATATCTCGATGGGTCCTCCGAACCAAAACCTGTCACATCGCCGTAATCAGTCGGCACTCCCCAACATGGGCATGGGTCCGCCGCCGGCACCCTCGTCTGGCGCCTCGGGCTCCACCTTCGGCAACTTCGAGGCCCCGCCAGCTCACGGGCGAGATAACACCGGCGGACGAGGCGGTCGCGGAGGCGGTTCCGGCTCTGGCCACCAGCGGAGACACTCTCTGGCTCTGGCCGATGCCAAGAAGGCCGCCGAGATCGCTCAGCAGAAGCGCACCACGACGGGCTTTCAGTTCCCGGCATCCACCGACAAGGCCGAAGATGAGAACACCAAGATCTCTGGCACCCACCCGACCCCGGACCCCCCCGTAGCTCAAGGGTCCACACGCGGCCGCGGGGGCCACGGACGCAGCCAGAGCATGGCCGCCAACGGCCGCGGAGGCTCTCGTATGGACGGTGACTTCCCGCCGCGTCGCGGGGGCGGCATGGGCCACGCCCGCACCGGGTCTCGCAACTACGAGGGCAACTGGCGCACCCCGAACCACAACCAGGACCAGTCCGCCGGCACAGGCCAGTCGCAATCGTTCCAGCCCGGCCACCGATCCCGAGGCTCCCTGAACCAGTCAACGTCGCAGATCGGAGCCTTCCAGTACAACCCCAATCAACCGCAGCTCATGCAGTTACCAGGCCAGCTGATGATGCCCTCCATGTACGGCCAGCAGCTCAACCCGATGCAGATCGGCCAGCTGCAGGCCCTGCAGGCTGCTCAGATGAATGGTCAGCAGTTCCAGGGCCTTCAAAGCTCTCAGCATGCGGGCCAAGGCGGCGGGCAGCAGCAGCAGCAGCAGCAGCGAAAGACGCTCTTCACCCCTTATCTTCCCCAGGCATCTCTCCCGGCCTTGCTGGGCGATGGCCAACTCGTCTCCGGTGTCCTACGCGTTAACAAGAAGAACCGAAGCGACGCCTACGTTACCACTCAGGATGGTCTCCTGGATGCGGACATTTTCATTTGCGGCAGCAAGGACCGCAACAGGGCTCTGGAGGGAGACCTTGTCGCCGTCGAACTCCTGGATGTGGATGAGGTCTGGTCTCAGAAGAAAGAAAAGGAGGAGAAGAAGAAGCGCAAGGATATCACTGACACGCGTTCCGGGTCCACGAGCCAGCCGGCTCCCTCTACGGGCCAGGGCGAAGACGGTCACCCCCCGGAAGGTGGGATTCGCCGACGCGGCAGCCTGCGCCAGCGGCCGACGCAGAAGAAGAACGATGACGTCGAGGTCGAGGGCCAAAGTCTCCTGCTTGTCGAGGAGGAAGAAATCAGTGACGAGCAGAAGCCACTCTACGCCGGCCACATCGTTGCCGTCATCGAGCGCGTGGCCGGCCAAATGTTTTCGGGTACCCTGGGCCTCCTGCGTCCCAGCAGCCAGGCCACCAAGGAGAAGCAAGAGGCGGAGAGGGCGGCCCGTGATGGCGGCAATAGTCGCCAGAACGACAACCGACAGCAGGAAAAGCCCAAGATTGTCTGGTTCAAGCCTACCGACAAACGCGTGCCCCTGATCGCCATCCCCACCGAGCAGGCCCCTCGCGACTTCGTTGAGAAGCATCAGGACTATGCCGATCGAATCTTCGTCGCCTGCATCAAGCGATGGCCCATTACCTCCCTGCACCCCTTCGGTACCCTGGTGGAACAGCTCGGGCGCATGGGCGACCTCAAGGTGGAGACCGACGCCCTGCTACGGGACAACAACTTCTCGTCCGATGAGTTTTCGGATGCCGTACTGCGCAACGTCGGCCACCAGGACTGGTCACTCGCCAAGGAGGAAGAATCAGCCATTGCCTCGCGTCGCGACTTCCGCCAAGAGCAAGTCTTCACTATCGATTTCAACGGCAGCGCCGAGCTCGGCAACGGCATCCACGTCAAAACCGGGTCCGACGGCAAGATTGAGATTGGCATCCACGTGCCCGACGTCTCGTACTTCGTGAAGCCCAACTCTCTGGTCGACCGCGAGGCGAGGAAGCGTGGCACCTCTGTCCAGCTGCTCAACCGATTCTGCCCGCTGCTGCCCCCGAAGCTCTCGGGCGAGGTTTGCTCCCTCGCCCCTGACCAGGAACGGCTCACCGTCAGTGTCGTGTTCAACGTGAACCCGCACACCGGGTCCGTCACCGAGGATGACTGCTGGGTGGGCCGAAGCATCATCAAGAGCGGCGGCAAGATCTCCCTTGCAGAGATGGAAAGCGCTCTCAAGGATCCGTCCGCCTTTTCCGACGGCATTGTCTCCGCCAAGACGGTTCAGATACTTGAAGGAGTGGCACAGAAGTTCCGTGAAGCCCGCCTGGGCGCCGGAGGCGAACCCATAGCGCCGTTGCGGCTCTTCCAGCAGCTGGATGACGACAACAACCCGGTGCAGGAAAACATCTTCACCTCGACCCAGGCACTGGAGATGATTGAGGAGCTCATGCACAAGGCAGACGCCTACATCGCGCAGCGTCTGGCACAGGGTCTTCCCGAAAAGGCGTTGTTGCGCCGCCAGGGCGCCCCCAATCCGCGCCGCCTGCAGACGTTCGTCGAGCGCATGACGGCCCTTGGATACGACGTGGATGCGTCCGGCAGCGGGGCCCTGCAAAATAGCCTGTTCAAGGTGGACGACACGGACCTGCGCAAGGGCATGGAGACGCTGGTGCTCAAGTCGATGCAGCGAGCCAAGTACTTCATTGCGGGCAAGACGCCGAAGCCGCTCTGGTCGCACTACTCGCTGAATCTGCCTCTCTACACGCATTTCACCTCGCCCACTCGTCGCTATGCGGATATCGTCGTACACCGACAACTGGAAGCAGTGCTATCGGACGGAGCAATCGAGTTTACGGACGATATTGAGAACCTGGTCAAGACAGCCGAATCGTGCAATACCAAGAAGGACTCGGCACATAACGCACAGGAGCAGAGCATCCACATTGAGTCGTGTCGCACCATGGACAAGAAGCGACAGGAGGTCAACGGGGACCTCCTGGCCGAGGGCATCGTGCTGTGCGTCTACGAATCGGCCTTTGACGTGCTCATTCCGGAATGGGGCTTTGAGAAGCGAGTGCACTGCGACCAGCTCCCGCTCAAGAAGGCCGAATTCAGGAAGGACAAGCGCGTGCTCGAGCTGTACTGGGAGAAGGGGATACCCAGCTCGGCGTTTGTGCCGGATGATGAGCGGCTCAAGGCCGGGGCGTCGCAGAGAATGAGCAACGCCATGGCGGCGGCCAAGCAGGCAGAGGAGGCGGAGCGGGTCAAGAAGGAGCGAGAGGAGGCGGCGCGCAAGCAGACGGAGACGGGCACCATGTCGACGGACGACGTGGAGGCGCTGTTTGACGATGACGACGACAACACGTCGGACGTAACGGAGGCCATGGCTGGGGTGTCGCTGGCGGAGCGCCCGACGCAGAGCGTGCCGGGCTCGCCGTCGCGCACGTCGTCGAACACAGCCGGCACGCTGCACCGGACCCGGTCGGACTCGAAAGTGCCCGTATCGGAGACGGTCGAGGCGCGGCTGACCAACAAGGACAAGTACATGAAGCTTCTCAAGCTCCGGGAGGAGGGAGGCGATCACATCCAAGATGTGACGGAGATGACTAGGGTGCCGATCATACTCAAGACGGACCTGAGCAAGAGCCCACCGTGAGTATCCGGAAGCGGACGCTGACGGCATGACAATGAGCTGACGAAGGCGAGCAGTTGTCTGACAATCCGAACGCTGAACCCTTACGCGCTGTGATGTGCCGGGGAGATGAGTGAAGGCGGCAGGAGGGGCCGAAGGGCAGACTGGACGAAATGGAGGAAGCGGGCCCGAGAGGTAGCGGAAGGGGGAGACGAGGTCGGACATGGCTGCAGGCATGGCTGGAGGCACGAGGGAGGGGGAAGAGAGGACAGGACGGCAGTACATAATTAACGATGATGTGCGCGAGTGGAAGGGGTAGGGTGCAGTCAATCAAAGTGGAAGCAAAAAATAGGAACGCGCGGGATACATAGGACAAACAAAACAGAACGGAACAGAACAACAGACGATGAGCTGATTGATGAGGCGAAGGTGTCACGACGGAAGGGAAGAGGCCCGTAGGATGCTGTCTAGAGCGGATATACCGGAGCCCGATGGATGGTGGGAGAGGCAGGCAGCGGACGTATGAGGGGCGGAGACTTCCGGCAGTGAGGGACATGCGGAGATGGAACGGGGAAAACAAAGTTCAGGCGATGATACTGCGGAAGTGTGTCACTGGAAGCGGACCGGGGTTGCAGAGGAGGCGAGGCTGGGAGGGAGGCTTGGAGTTTTGAGACCGGGCCAGCAGCAGGGCTAAAACGTTGGAGCGCAGTATTGTTGGTGTGAGGAAGAGACGGCGAGGTTAGGGATAGCTGTACTAGTGGACAGAGATGGGGAGAGGGACGAAGAAGGTTGATTTGATGGGTTTATTTTTATTATATCTTTGTTTAGGCGGAGGAGAGGAGATGTTGTTGGCGGCAGGAGACGAGGTTGAGTGCGGAGACAGAGAGAGAGGGAGAGAGAGAGAATCATGAGGGGAGATTGAGAGATTGGACAGAGGCAAGGCAGGTCACGTGGACAGAGCCTCAACACCTCCACAGCCACGTGCTCGCTCGCACTGCACCTTTTTCTCTCACACACACTCACTCGCACACACACACACACACACACACACACGCTCTCCGCCGATATGGACTTTAGCCGTCGCGCAATCAGTTAGCGTCGCCGTTGCCGTACCAGACGATGGATTCTCCATTGATGACCGGCCGAGACGGAGGGCACGGGCGCGGTTGAAGGAAACGGGCTAAATGGAGGTTTGGACGTCACACCAATGTTTCGGACAGGACAGAGCCCGGGCCCATCAATGCTTCCCCCCTTCCTCCTTTCCGGACCCGGCCATTCTGGCCTGGCCATGGGACGACGACGATCCGGCAGCGACATGAAGTTTCGACGTCGGATGCTGTAGCAGCCGTTGGCTTTGCTCTCCATGTTTAATACCATGGCTCTTCCCCCCCCCCCCGCCTCTTTTGAGGTTGCATATCGTCTCTCGCTGGTTGGTCTGCTCGCCCTTTTATGATCCATCGGCTGGACCGCCTCTCGTCTTCAGTTATTTTGAATTTCCACGTCTCTCTCTTTTTTTACTTAAGTTGAGGCGTCTTACCTGTTTATTTCCCGTCTTAATATTTTTCTTCATCCTTGTCTACTTCTAGCGGCTGGCCGTCAGTATCTTCAACAGTTCAATCATCATGGTTTCCATCAAGGCTATGGTGGCGGCCGTTGTCTTTTCTACAACTGCCTCTGCCCTACCTGCTCCGGCGAGGATGAGTCCCCGGCAAGCGGCCGAGAGTGGTGCCGAGGGGGGACAGAACATGGACACGACGATAGCAGAATTGTGAGTTTTTTTTTTGGTTTTTTTTTTTTTGCCACAAGGGCTCGAGCTGACTTTAGTCTTGTTAGCGCTCGCACCCTGGAACTGGCCGAGGGCGCATTCTATAAGCAAGTCATCACACAGAACGAACAAAACCGGCTTTTCAGCGAGGAAGAGGTGGATCAAATGCAAAAGATCTTCAACACCGAGGACGCACACGCCACTCAGCTGCAACAGGTCCTGACGGCAGCCAATGGTCCCATCATCAAGCCGTGCAAGTACAAGTTTGACACGACGGACCGCAACAAGATTCTGCAGACGGCGCTCGTGCTGGAGGAGACGGGCCAAGCCGCTTATCTCGGCGCCGCTCCCTTGGTTCAAGACAAGAACACTCTGGCGCTGGCCGGCTCCATCCTGCCCGTCGAGTCGCAGCACGCCACCGTCTTGCGCGGCCTTCTCAAGATGGATCCTGTGCCGAGACCGTTCTCCAACGCGCTGAGCCCGGCGGACGTGTCTACCATGGTGGAGCCCTTCATCGAGAGCTGCGAGGACGACACGTCCAACCCTCTCAAGCTGGTGCCTCCCAACCCGCAGCTGCAGATGCAGCCGGCGGCCGAGGCCAGCGGAGGCGCGAACCGAGCAGCCAACGGCGAGAACGGACCCAAGTTCCTGCGGTTTTCCATCGCCAGCGGCGGATCGGAAGCGGCCGGTGGCGCGTCGGAGAAGGCAGTTTCGCAAACCGGCAACGTCAACGACGCAAAGTTCTGCGCCTTCCCCGATGGTACTTCGGCCCGTTTTGTCAATTATGCCGAGCCTGAAGGCTGCCAGCAGCCGGACGACCTGGTTCAGCCGGCCATGGTGATGCTGACGAGAGAAATGGATGTGTCGACGGTGATTGCGGGCCCCATGCCGGTACCGATGTAAGACCAACTACGACAAATCTCTCCCTCTCCCTCTCCCTCTCGCTCCCTCTTCTATTTTTTCTCAACATATTTCGAAACACTTGTCCTTTTTTTTTTTTGGATATATATATAATGATTCTCATCTCCAAGAGATGTGTCTATCCTCCACCACCCTTTCCCTTCTTTTGGCCCCTTTCCTGTTTTTTTTCCGCAGCTCGTGATGGGAGGAAAAGGGGAAAAAAAAAAGCAAGGGAGAGAAAAAAAAAAAAAGAGGGCAAAGTAACAAAAAAAAACACAATGGGGAAAATGCCGATTTAGGGGGAGGAAACGATTTAATTGCTCGCTGAGTGAAGTGAAGGGAATTTCCCTGGAGGTGTGTGTGTGTGTGAAGTGAAGGGAATTTCAGCTTGGGGCGTCGTCGTCGTCGTCGTCGTCATCGTCGTCACTACTTACTTACCTACCTACTTACTTACTTACTTACTACTTACTGATGATAACTTTTATGATACCAAATCGTGGGAACCCCCCCTTCCCCCCCCCC
>LAZP02000049.1:0-58278 GCA_001272575.2 Ophiocordyceps unilateralis
CCCCCCCCCCCCCCCCATCTTCCCTTCCCCCCCTTTCGACGACTCTATTCTGAGTCACAACTTGCACCCCTTGCTTGATCACACACATATCTTTCCTTCCGTCCCTCCCGTCCTCACATCTGATATCAAGTTCCTAAGGGAAGGCCATCTCTCAGATCACAGAGCTCACTTTTACCCAAAATTCACTCTATCCCGAGACTTTATACGTCGAGGAACGCTCATCAACACCGCCAAATTCACTCCCCATCCAAACAAACACGCACACACACCAAACGAGTCATCATGAGATACCACATCGACCCAGTCTGCAACGGAAACGGAGTCTGGCACGCCAACCGCTCGACGACGCGCAAAGAGGTCGCCAAGGAGACGCTCCCACGAGCCCTAGACGACATCTGGACTCGTAATGCCGTCGTTCCCGAGTCCGTCGAGGCTTGCGTTCACGGCCTCATCAAAAGAATTGTCTGTGAGCAGCCGTCTGCACCGGCCGTCTGCTCGTGGGATGGCAATCTAAGCTACGGCGAGCTCGACAAGCTCTCGAGCAATCTCGCCCGACAACTGGTTCAATTGGGAGTCGGCCCGGCCACCATGGTTCTCTTGAGCTTCGAAAAGTCGGTTCTAATGCCCATTGCCGCGCTGGCCGTCATGAAGGCCGGCGGCGCTTCCGTCGCCCTCGACGTCACCCAGCCAGAGGACCATCTGCGCATCCTCGCCTCACGGGTGTCCGCCCCCTTCATCCTCTCCTCAGCCGCCAACGAGTCTCTGGCCAGACAACTCGGCGGCCATGTCTTAGTCGTCGACCGAGAGCAGCTCGCCGGCCCGCCAACCAAGCAGCTCCAGCATGAACTATTTCCTCTCGTCACTCCGTCCGACGTCCTCTACGTCGTCTTCACCTCGGGCTGTACCGGTGCTCCTAAGGGGGCCGTCATCACGCACCGCAACTTTAGCAGCGCCATCGCGTACCAGCAAAAGGCCCTAGGCTTCACCAGCAGCTCCCGCGTGTACGACTATGCTTCTTACGCTTCCCACGTGGCGTGGTACAACCTTGTGCACGCACTGACGTGTGGTGGCTGTCTCTGCATCCCATCTGAGGCTGACCGGCGGTCTAACGTGTCGGCATCTATTGCCGAGCTGGGCGCCAACTACGCCCAGTTGCCACCCTCGGTAGCACGGGCTCTTCATCTGTCCCAGCTTCCGGCTCTGCGGCAATTGAATCTTGTAGGCGAGCCCTCGAGCCCTCTCGAGGCCGAAGAGCTGGGTCGGGCCGACATAGCCACCGTCAGCGCTTATGGTCTCTCCGAGACAGCGTCTCTGGCCGTAGTGTGGGCGGCCAATGGTGCCGAGTCTGTACATCAGCCGCCGGCCGGCGTGTGCGCATGGGTTGTCGACTCGGAAGATCCGCGATCCCTAGCACCGTTCGGAGCCGAGGGCGAACTCTGGCTAGAAGGGCCGCTGGTCGGTCCGGGGTACCTCAATGATCCAGACCGGACCGCCGCCGCCTTTGTCCAAGACCCGGAATGGCTTCTCCGCGGCACACCCAAATGGCCCGGGCGCCGAGGGCGAACCCATCGCACAGGCGATTTGGTCCGCTACGACGACAATGGCCAGCTTGTCTTCGTCGGTCGTCGAGAGCAGCCTCGCGTCGGCGGAGGCAAACGAGTTGACCCCAGCGCTATCGAGCACCATTTACGCCAGGCTGCCCTGCCGCTCATCGACAATAACGAAGACGACTTTGACGGCCTGCAACTCATCGCCGAGACGATTCAGCCGCAGGGAGCCGAATCTGCTGTTCTTGTCGCCTTCGTCGCCCTCGATGGAGCCAGAGACATGCCAGATGAAAGGTACGGCGAAGCGGCGCACCGGGTGGCAGCCCGTCTATCCGAGGGCCTATCCGCTGCTCTGCCGCCTCACATGGTTCCCGAGGCCTTCATCCCGATCCAGGCCGTACCTATGACAGCAACTGGCAAAATCGACCGCCACTGTCTGCGCTCCATCGGCTCGCTCCTCACCGAGCCGGAGATGGCACGCCTCCGAGGTGCCGGCCGGCCTGCGCCGCGCTCCGAAGCCGAGAGGCTCATGGCCGAGCTGTGGGCTCAAGCGCTACAGACGGAGCTTTCATCCCTCGGCCGAGACGACGACTTCTTCGCCTCGGGCGGCGACGCTACTGCCGCCTTGCGTCTCTCCCGCCTCGCTCGCGAGCGGAAGCTCCCGCTAGAGGCACGCGAAGTCTTTCGGACGCCCCGGTTACGCGACATGGCGGCCTGGGCGGCCACGCAAACCCCCTGGGCGGCCACGCAGAAGTCTTCCCCCTTGGCGGCCACGGAAATGATATCCTCCCCCTTGGCAGCCTTCCCGCCTCCCCTGTCGCTGCTGGAGCGCCCCGTGGACGAGGCCGAGATCCGGGCCCAGGCGGCGCGCCTTTGCCGCGTGTCAGATGCCTTGGTTCTCGATGTTCTGCCTTGTACGCCCCTGCAGGCTGGCCTCCTTGCCTTGACGGCACAGCAAGCCGGCGCCTACGTGGCTCACAACGTCTTCGAGCTGGGCCCGGACGTTGACGTGAACCGGTTCCGCGCCAGCTGGGACCAGGTAGTGGCCCTTAACCCGATCCTGCGGACGCGCATCGTCAGTTTGCCGCGTCACGGCGTTGTCCAGGTCGTGCTGGAGGAGGGAGCTCACTGGTACTCCGGCTCTGGCTGCGCCGACGACTACCGCCTCGACAAGGCCTCCCGCACCATGGGCCTTGGGACCCCTCTTTCTCGCTTTGCCCTGTTTGAGGACGGCGGCCCGCGGCAGTTTGTGTGGGAGGTTCATCACGCCCTATACGACGGCTGGTCGCTGCCGCTGCTGATGCAGGAAGCTGAGCACGTCTACTACGGCGAGTTCAGCCCGCCCTTGGAGCCCATGACCAACCTCATCAAGTACATCTCAGAGCGCGACGAAGCGACTACAAAGGCCTTCTGGCAGGCTCAATTTACCGGAATCAAGGGGGCCCACTTCCCGGCCCCGAGGTCAGCCGCGCCGTACGAGCCCCGCCCCGATTCGCAGATGACCCGGGCCGTGTCCGGTCTGGAGTGGGGCCGAGGCGACGTCACCCCGGCCTCCGTCATCCGGGCCGCCTGGGCAATCATGGTCGCCCATAGCGCCGATTCGGATGAGGCTCTGTTTGGACTGACCGTGACGGGCCGACAGGCGGCGGTGCCCGGCATTGAGCGCATGGCTGGACCGGCCATCGCCACCGTCCCAGTGCGCGTAGTTGTCGACTGGGACGACAGCGTGAGCCGCCTGCTGGGAGCCGTCCAGCGCCAGGCAGCCGACATGATCCCTTACGAGCAGACGGGTCTGCAGAGGATCCGCCGCGTAAGCGAGGCCGCCGCCGTTGCCTGTAGCTTCCAGTCGCTCCTCGTCATCCAGCCCGGCGGAGGAGGTGATGCAGACAGTTCGGACACGGCCGGCCGCGTCTTCTTGACGGAACCAGCCGTCGACCACCACGCGACGACGCAGTGGCAAGACTTTAGCACCTATGCTGTCGTCGTCGAATGCCAGCTCGACTCCGACGAGGTCCGACTTCGCATCGGCTTCGACTCGACCGTCGTCGGCCGCCAGCAGATGGATCGAATTGCCCGCGGCTTCGAGAGTGTTTTGCGCCTGCTGTGCGCTGAGAAACGCGCCAAGGACAGGCTCCGGGCCGCCGTCGTGCCCAGCCTCTCCCAGGCGTCCATCGACGATATCTGGCGCTGGAACGCCACCGTCCCGGCCGCCGTCGAGGGCCGCATCCACGACCTGGTGTCCCAGAGGGCTCGGGAACGACCTCAGGCGCCGGCCGTATGCGCCTGGGACGGAGAGCTCACGTATGGACAACTAGACGATCTCTCCACCAAACTTGCTCTTAACCTAGTGGCCCGAGGCGTGACCGGCACCATTGTCCCACTCTTTTTCGAAAAGTCCATGTGGATGCCGGTAGCCGCTCTCGCCGTAATGAAGGCCGGCGGCGCATCTATCGCCATGGAAACGACGCAACCCGAGGAGAGGCTTCGGGGCATCGCCGCCCAGGCCGATTCGCCCGTTGTGCTGGCTTCGGTGCAAAAGAGCGCCCTGGCCCGAGGCTTGGTCTCCGCAGAGGTCATGACCGTCGGACCCAACCAGCCGGCTCCGGACGCCGACTCCAAGGAGGTGGCGTCATTGCCCGTCGTCGACCCGTCAAGCATCCTATACATTGTCTTCACATCCGGCAGCACGGGAACGCCTAAGGGCGCCATCGTGACCCATAGTAACTTTGCCAGCGCCGCCGCCTATCAGCAGCTGCCGCTAGGCTACGACGCCAACTCGCGCGTATTCGACTTCGCGTCTTACGCCTTTGACGCTTCGTGGTATAACCTTCTCAACGCCCTAACCGTCGGCGGCTGTCTCTGTATCCCCTCTGCCGAGGAGCGCGAAAACAACCTCAGCGGCTCTATAGAGAAGTACAAGGTTACGACGGCGGACCTGACGCCTTCAGTGGCTCGTTTCCTCGGGCCAGAGACGCTATCTCATCTATCGACGCTGATTCTCGGCGGCGAGGCCGTCTTGCCCAGCGATGCCTTACTGGCTGGGGACAAGACAAAGATCATCAACGTCTACGGCCCTGCCGAATGCACGCCGACGATCACGCTGGCCCCCGTCGTCAAGGAAGACAAGGACGGCGTCACCATCGGCCGCGGAGCCGGCGTCTGCACCTGGGTCGTCCACCCAGAAGACGACTCGTGCCTGGCTCCCATCGGAGCTGTGGGCGAGCTCTGGGTCGAAGGACCACTCGTGGGCCGCGGCTATCTCAACGACGCGGAGAAGACGGCAGCCGCCTTCGTCCAGGACCCCGTCTGGCTGACACAGGGTGGACGCAGCGGACGCGTCTACCGAACGGGCGACCTCGTCCGCTATCGCGAAGACGGTTCGTTGCTGTTCGTTGGCCGCAAGGACACGCAGGTCAAGATCCGGGGACAGCGCATCGAGCTCGGCGAGGTCGAGCATCACGTTCTGCGAGCTTTGGAGCCGGTCGAGGGCGTCGATGTTTCCAATGCTCAGGTCGTGGCCGAGACCATCAAGCCGGACGAGGCCAAGGGTGCCATCCTGGTTGCCTTCATCGTTCTCGAAAGCGCTGCCTCGACGTCTGAGAAGGACCACGCGGCCGCCGTGGCCAAGTTGACGCACGGTTTGGCAGACCGACTGGCGCTGACTCTTCCCGGGTTCATGATCCCTTCAGCCTTCATTCCGGCGCACGGTATCCCCATGTCTGGCACGGGCAAGACGGATCGGCGCCTGCTCCAGACTATGGGCGCCGCCTCGTGGCTTCGGCACCGCGCCGCGGCAGACAAGGTCGAGCCGGCGACGGACCTGACGGAACTGGAGAAGCTGTTGCAGCAAATCTGGATATCGGTTCTCTTATTGCTACCGGAGGAAGCTTCGGTCAACAAGCTCTTCACTCGTCTCGGAGGCGACTCTATCTCGGCCATGCAGGTCGTCTCTCAGTGCCGGCTTCACGGCCTCTCCCTGACGGCCAGCGACGTGCTGCAGGCCGGAACCATCCGCAAGCTGGCGCAGCGCTGCCAGACGGTCACAGGTCAGCAGCCTATCGCTGAGAGCAGCAGCGAAGACGAGACCGCCGGCAACGAACCCTTCGACTTGACGCCCATCCAGCAAATGTTCTTCGAAGCCTACCCTGACGGACTGGATCACTATAACCAGAGCTTCATCCTCGACCTGGGCCAGCCGGCCTCGATCAAGACGCTACGAGCGGCAATGCGCGCCCTCGTCAGCCGCCACGAGATGCTCCGCGCCCGGTACTTCAAGGACGTCTCTGCCGGAGACCGCTGGCGACAGCGTATCCTCGACGAGGACGACGACACGGCCTATGCCTTTACTCATCAGGCCGTGGCTCGCCGCGACGACATGGCTGAAGCGGCACAGCGCCGTCAGGAGACACTCGATATTCGCACCGGGCCAGTCTTCGCCTGTGACGTCTTTGACGTGGCCGGCGAGCAATCCCTTGTGCTCTCGGCTCATCATTTGGTCATCGACCTCGTCTCATGGCGCATCATCTGGGCCGACATTGAGGACTTTGTACGTCAGGGCTCCATGCGAAGCCAGCGAACGGCATCCTTCCGTGCCTGGTGCCGCCGCCAGGCCCGCGTCGGCTCCGGCCTCTCGCCGCTTGACGTGCTCCCCTTCCCTGTGCCGGCTCCGGAGCTCGGCTTCTGGGCTCTGCCGGCACGGGAAAATACCTTCGGTGATTGCGTTAACCTAACGGAGACGATCGGTCGCGAGACCAGCACTCTGGTGCTCGGTGACGCAAATGATAGCCTTCGGACCGAGCCCGTCGACTTGCTCGTCGCCTCCGTTGTTCATTCCTTTGTGCGGGCCTTCCCCGAGCGTCCTCCGCCTGTCGTCTGGCTCGAGGGCCACGGCCGCGAGCAATCAGCCGAGCTGCCTTACGATGTTTCCGAGACGGTCGGCTGGTTCACCACCATGTATCCCGTGCCGGTGCCCGCCGCCGCCGCTGGAGGCTCGCTGCTAGAGGCCGTTCGCACGGCAAAGGACACGCGCCGCAAGGTGCCAGGCAAGGGCCAGCCATACTTTGCCTGTCGCTATCATAGCGTTGCCGGTCGTGAAGCCTTTGCGGGACACGACGTGGCTGAGATTACCCTCAACTTTACCGGTCGCTACCAGCAGCTCGAGAGCGAGGAGAGCCTCTTTGGTCGTGCTGAGCAGCCGGCCGAGGCAGAGCGGTCAATTACCGAAGTTTCTGAATCTGCGCCGCGCACCGCTATGATCGAGATCAACGCTGGAGTTGAGGATGGCCGCCTGGGCGTATCGTTCTGCTTCCATCGCCGAATGCGCCATCAGGACCGTCTCCGTCGCTGGGCAGAGAATGGTTTTGGAGCCGCCCTGTCTTCTCTGGCACGCGAGCTCCGACAAGCTCCCTCTGCTCCTACGCTCACCGATCTGCCGCTGCTGCCGCTGTCTTACCACGGACTGGATGAGCTGCTGCTCCGCCAGTTGCCCGCCATGGGCATTCGACCGGAGAACGTCACTGACATGTATCCGTGCTCGCCGCTGCAAGAGGGCATTCTGCTGAGCGCCTTTAAGGGGGCTGCCACTTACGACACCTTCTCCGTCTACCGCTGCGCTCCGAATGTGGCCGGAAGCTCCGTGTCTCCCGCTCGGCTTGAGGCGGCATGGCGTCGCGTCGTGGCTCGGCACTCGATTCTGTCGACCGTCTTCACCCTCCATCCAGAAGGCGGCGGATTCGTTCAGATCGTTGTGCCCGAGTCGCCGGTCCGTGTCGCCCACACGACGTCGTCCGGGTCGAGCCCCGTCGCTGCCCTGAGTCTGATTGAGCGGCCAGTGTTCGGCCCCGGCGATCCGCGCGTCGCCTTCACCGTTTGCCGGTCCGACGCGGGCGACATCGCCGTCCGTCTGGACCTCAGCCATGCCCTCATTGACGCCTACTCAATGTCGATTCTCGTGCAGGAGCTGGTAGCGGCCTACGACGATTGCGAGATGCCGTCAGCGCCGAGCTTCATTGACATGGTTCGCTTCATCGACTCGACCCCCAAGGCCCAGCGCTTGGCCTCTTGGACGGCGCTACTCGAGGGCGTCGAGCCGTGCGTCGTGCCCGTGACGGAGCCGTCGCCGGGCCTCGATGTCGATGAGGGCCACGGTGACGTCTCGCTGCCGACCAACCTGGCTTCGGCCATCACCGGCTTCTGTCGCGAGATGGGCATCACTCGTTCCGTCTTCCTGCAGGTGGCCTGGTCCATGGCCCTCTCGCACTTCACCGGCATGCAAGAGGCCTGCTTCGGCTATCTCGCGTCCGGTCGCGACGCGCCCGTTGACAAGATTGAGACCATGGTTGGGCCTCTGGCCAACCTGCTCATTGGCCGCATCGACCTGCGTCGTCCGGCTCGTCAGGTGCTAGAAAAGGCGCTGCAGCACTCCATCGAGCATCTCTCCATGCAACACGCGTCGTTGGCCGAGATTCAGCATCACCTCGGGATATCCGGCCGGCGTCTGTTCAACACGTCGCTGTCGATCCGCGAGGCCGACAAGCTCAAGGCTACCGACAACAGGACCATTACCCTGGACAGTGACGTGGGCGAGGATCCCCATGAGGTGAGCATGCGTTAACTCTGTACCCCCTTTTACCCCTTGATTGAGCTGACACCAAGGACGATGAACAGTATGATCTGAGCTTGAGCGCCAACATCGATGGTGCCAAGATGGACATTGTCATGGAGTACCGCGAGCCCTACATTAGCAAGGGCGTCGCCCGTGAAGCGTGTATCACGCTCGAAAAGGCCATCGACTACCTTTTGTCGGTTGGCGCCGATGAAGAAAACCTGGAACCACTCTTCGATGGCTTCTTCAAGCGCGTCGTCGGGGCCGACCAGGACTCGGCATCAGCCTTCTGGAAGGCTCAATTCGCCGGCATCCAGGGATCCAACTTCCCGCCTGTCAAGTCGGGCGCCAGTCACGCCGAGCTCGACGGCCGAGTCCAACTCGACATCTCCGGCCTCAACTGGGACCGCGCCGACTGCACCGCTCTGGTCCGCGCCGCCTGGTCCATGGTGACGGCCCGTAGCATGGGTTCCGACGAGATCTCGTTCGGCGCCGTCGTCGGCAGCCAAGACGCCCCGGCCGTGGTGCCCGTCCGCGTTCAGCTGGACTGGGAGGCCGGCACGGAAAAGCTCCTTGGAGACATCCGGAGCCAAGCCGCCGTCATGGCAACCTACCAGCACACAGGTCTGGCACGTATCCGCTGCATGAGCGACGAGGCTGCTTTGGCCTGCGACTTCAAGACGCTGCTTGTCATCCGCTCCGCCGAGGAGCAGGTCGAGTCGAACCGTGACGGTTCACACGCCATGCTAGTCGAGGTCGAGACTCGCAACGCCGACGATGCACGCGTCTGCATCACCTTCGACTCCCACAGCATCAGTGAGGCTCGCGTCTCGCGCGTCACCCACCAGTTTCAGCACGTCCTTCGCCAGCTCGCCGGCCCGGCCAAGGCCAGACTGCGCGACATCACTGTCGTGAGCCAGCGCGACCTCGACGACATTTGGACTTGGAATGCTACCGTTCCCGCCTTGGTTGAGGGTTGTCTTCACGACCTGATTGAACAGCGTGCTCGCGAGCAGCCCCTGGCTCCGGCCATCGACGCCTGGGACGGCAGCCTGACGTACGGCCAGCTGAGCGAGCTCTCGACGCGATTGGCCCACCAGCTAGTCGGCCAAGGCGTTCAACAAGGATGCGTTGTGCCCCTCGTCTTCGAAAAGTCCATGTGGATGCCCGTTGCGGCGTTGGCCGTCATGAAGGCCGGCGGTGCCTCCGTGGCCGTCGATTCGACCCAGCCCGAGGAGCGTATCCGTGTTATTGCCACGCAGGCACGGTCGGCTGGTCGGCTCGTCGTTGTTTGCTCCATCGCCAATGAGGCTCTCGTTCGGCGGCTGGAGCCCGACGCCCTCGTCAGCATTGGTCTCGATCGACTTCCGGAATCCCTCCCGGAGCGTTATCCCGTGCTTCCAACCGTTAGCCCGACTGACGTCCTCTACATCGTCTTCACCTCGGGCAGTACGGGTCGGCCCAAGGGCGCCATCGTCTCTCACCAGAACTTCTATAGCGCCGTCGTGTACCAACGAGACGATCTTGGCTACCGCAGCAATAGCCGCGTCTTCGACTTTGCATCGTATGCCTTCGATATCGCTTGGTCAAACCTGCTTAATACGCTCACGGCGGGAGCTTGCCTATGTATTCCATCAGCGGCGGAACGCGAGAACAACCTACCTGGCAGTCTCGAGAAGTATAGAGTCACTGTCGCCGATCTCACACCTTCGGTAGCCCGCTTTATCGAGCCCAAGTCGTCGCTATCAAACCTCTCGACGCTCCTGCTCGGAGGCGAAGTCGTACTGCCTAGCGACGCGCTCATCGTGCCCGATCACACTCTCGTCGTTAGCGCCTACGGACCGGCCGAATGCACGCCTACGAGTACTATCCTGCACCTCAAGAGTTCGAGCGAAATGGGCATCGGCCGCGCCGCAGGTCTCTGCACCTGGGTCGTCGACATGGACAACCCCGAGGCGCTGGCCCCGATTGGAGCCATCGGCGAGCTGTGGCTCGAGGGCCCGCTTGTCGGTTTAGGCTACCTCGACGAGCCGGAAAAGACGGCAGCCGCCTTTATTCAGGATCCAGAGTGGCTTGTGCGCGGAGCTCCTGGCACGCGAGAGGGCCGTCGAGGATCCGTCTACCGCACAGGAGATCTGGTCCAGTACAAAGAGGACGGAACTCTTCTCTTCGTTGGCCGAAAGGATACTCAAGTCAAGATCAGGGGCCAGCGCGTGGAGCTGGGCGAGGTTGAGCACCACGTGCTGCGGGCCATCAAGGCAGCCGAACCGGCAGCCAGCTTCCAGATTATCGCCGAGACGATTCAGCCCAAGGGCGCCGACTCAAAGACGCTGGTTGCCTTTGTGGCCCTCGACGGCGCAAAGGACATGACGCCTGACGAGTACGACGACAAGGTCCGACAGGCGACGGCCGGCCTTAACGACCGACTGGCCGAGACTCTACCCGTCTTCATGCTTCCCACAGCCTATGTCCCTCTTCAGACGGTGCCCATGATGGCCACCGGCAAGGCCGACCGCCGACAGCTGCGAGCCATCGGGTCGTCGCTCTCGACCAGAGATATCGCCCGCCTCAGCCGCGTCGAGGGAGACCGTCGGCCTCCGCGGACCGATTCCGAGCGCACTATGCAGGCGTTATGGGCTGAGGTGCTAAAGGTTGATCCGGAGAGCATTGGAATCGATGATAGCTTCTTCCGCATCGGCGGTGATTCCATCGGTGCCATGCGCCTCGTCGGTATCGCTCGTCAGCAAGGTCTTGGTCTGTCCGTCCGAGACATTTTCCAGAATCCAGTACTTCGCGACCTCGCAGCCGTCGAGAACCATTCGAGCGTTCCGAGTTAGATGGGACTACACACTGCTGATCGGGGAGATTAATGAAGATGAGCAGCATTTTGTGGTGGAATTGCACTTTGTATGAACATTCTTTTCATTTCTTAGCGTTTCTTGCTCGAAGCTGGAGTTGGTGTCTTATTTTACCCAGTTTGGGTGAGCGAAAAAGTCTTCCTTGTTGAGGAGTTGTCGGGTTAGCATAGCAATCTTTAGCGATCACTTAAGAGCAGCTCCAGGAATTGTGTCACCCTTAGGGCAGGCGCTTGAGCAGACATGGGTGTGCTTGCACGTGACAGTTTGGCCTTGTTCCTGGCTTTCTTTATTCACGATAGAACTCTCCAGAGTGGGAGCAGATGAAGGTTGCCCTTTCAGTAGCTTCTAGGGCATGAGCCCACGCCTTGTCCAGCGACCCTGGCTTCCAAGGAAGATGCAGTCGGTCCCTTGACATGGCAGCCCGGGACGCCCAGTTCGTCGTCAACGGATTATCAGAGTGGAGAGGATTGTGTTTAATTCTCGTTAGGAGTCTATTATGAGTGGCTGGTACAGAAAGGAGCTGGCCAAAAAAAAAGGCCGTCGCACAGTCAATTCGTCCAGACAAGCCATTTTAGAAAGGCTGTCTACTCATCAGTAAAAACAAACAGACCTCGAGCCTGGTGAAGCTCACATTGTCCGCAGGGTTAACCGGCTCCTTGACGAAATAGCGGCCGACAAAGGGGATCCGCTACGCCTCGAATCAGCTTGCGTGGCCGTCTTCGCTTGGGCCAGACAACCCACCTCCATGATGTCGACGCGAATGCGGGGGATGCCGGACGTGAAGAGCAAGGCAGCAACGCCTGCCGCGCCACCGTACAGACCAGCTCTGACGCCTCTGATGCCGACAGGTTAGCGAGTGGCACCCCCAAACTATCCAAGCCCGTGATATGTGTTTTGCAGCATCCGTATGGACTCCGCTCAAACGACGTAGAAGCCTACTCACAATCTCAGGATAGCAGTCCTGTTCCATCCGCGGATGTTGGGCTGATGCTGATACCTAGCGAGGCGAGCCGTCAGAGCCATTGGACTCAAGCGAGTGATTCAAATGTGGTCGATCGAGGCGTTGAGGGAGTCGACGCAGCTAGTAACGGGGAAGGGGTGTTGGAGGCGCTGTTGCTCACGTACTTTGGCCCGTACGCGCTCTTGAAGCTGGGAGGGCGGCTGATCTGCGACGCATTCAGTTCGTAGGCCTTCGATTGATCGGGGACAGCTTCAAATGACATACGGGAGATTCCATCTTTTCGGCAAGAGACACACTAACGGATGAGCGAGAGTCGTTTGTTTGTCTGTGAATAGCCGATAACAGCTGAGGTAGGTTGTTGTTCGTGGTGGCCTCAGGCGTTCACCGAAGCCGGTGGGCCAATGACATGATCGGATTCCGCCCCACATCAAAGCCTCTACCAGCCTTGCGCCAGTGAGGCTCTCTGTCTTTCTCTCTCTGTCTTTCTCTCTCTCTCGTCTTTCTCGCTCTGTCTGTGTACATCTCTCTCTTCGTCGCATTCGCCATTTTCTTTCTCTTAATCACCTAGCTGATGGCGACCGCTTCCCCGAATAATACATGGACAAGCGCATCGACAGCCGCTTCGAGCGGCTAGAAAAAGCTCTATCAAGCCTCGTCGACTCCGTCACCAAGTACCATCCCTCCGTCGCCCAAGCCGAGGAGCTCCAGGCGGCCGATACGCAGCTGTTTCTGGGGCTGGAAGAAGGTCCTTCTTTTTTTTTGCCGAGTCTCCGCCCGCGCTGACATTGTCCCCAGTCCAGATTCATCAGAACAACCATCTTCTTATCCAACAACTACGTCGCACCTCTTCCGCCCTCGATGCTCAAATCCGCGACACACTCACCAGCCTCGCCACCACACGCAAAGACATCGTTTCCACCCAGACGACCAAGTTCTCCTCGGAGCCGACCTACCCCGTTGTTTACGATGAGCTCCTCGCCTACGCCCGCCGCATAAGCAAGACCACTCTCCCCCCAGCCGCCACCCTCCTCGCCGCTTCTCCGTCACCGGAGACGCAGACGCAGACGCCCGCCGCCGCCGACCCGCCGCCGCAACCTCCGTCCGCCGTGACGCCCTCGGCCCGCACCCCCTCGCGCACGGAGAGCCCCGTCGCCAACGGCACGTCGACCCAGCTCGCCAGTCTCGAGCAGGCAGCCCAGCAGCAGACATCTGCGTCTCAAAACACGAGCCTTCCCGAGGGCATGAGCCAGTATCTCAACCCGCTCTCCGGTCAGGTCTTCTTCCCCTGGCCGCTCGAGGACAAGATCCGCTCCGGCGCCCTGGCCTCGTACCAGATCCTCGTCGAGCAGGGTATCGACCCGCGCGGCTACGACCCCGCCACCGAGGAGGAGCGTAAGCGCAAGGAGGAAGATGAGCGCAAGGCCAAGGAGGAGCGAGAAAAGGCTGAGCGCGAAGACCGCGAACGCCAGTTGCGCGAGGAGCGCGAGAGACTCCGCGTCGAGAGAGAGAGGCAGAGGGAGAAGGAGCAGGAAGCATGGCGCAAGACTAGTATTGCTACTGGAATGCCCGGCGCCGCCATGCCGCCCCGAGCTGCTTCCGGCACAGGCGACAAGAAGCAGTTTCAGTTCGCCAACCTCGACGACCTCGACGACGACGACGATGATGACGGTTGAGCCAGGGCTAAGGACAGGAGCGACTGGGATGCGCCCCGTATCATCAGTTCACTAGATTTCTTTCCCCCTAACAAGTGCGCTCTTTTGATCGGATCTATAAACAACAATGCTCTCTGGAGCCTTGACCGCATTATTCCCCGAGGCCCGAACCTATGGCGGCAACCGGGCCCCCGCAAGGCCCCGTCACTATTGCGTCCGTGGGAGGAAAATGCGGATGATGCTCCGTGAATAATCTTACAGTCTGTCGTCTCGCCGAAACCGTGCCACATGGACTGGCTCTGTTGGACCCCATTTTTCACCCCTCAGGAGAACGAGCTCTCTCCCGAGTTTGGCTCCCAACTCCGTACTTCTGACTAGTCAATTTTGATGGAGGAGTAAATCTTCCTCACGAACCACCAGCTGGCAAAGTAGCCAATGGAGCCTGAATTCACGTTAGATGCGGTCGGGTGAGACCATCATGGAAGAGGCATACCGGCCAGAATAAAGAACAGAAAGGAGATGAGGGCGCTGTAGCCGACGTAAAGCACGACACCTGCGAGCCCGCCGAGCTTCACCTTGGTCAAGAGGTAGAGGAGGCAGTTGAGAAAGATGTAGCCGCCGCTCATGCCGGCGGCGAGGAACGACCTCCATTGCCAGTTATAGTTTTCGGCGCACAGGAGAAAGTAGGTCATGAGGATAGTAACGGCGGCGCAGACGACAATCATCAGGCCATAGCAAAGGAAGAGGAAACCAAACATGTAATAGATGCGACTGAACCAGATAGAGCTCATGATGAAGTATAGCTCGACAAAGATGGCGCCAAAGGGCAGGAGGCCGACGATGAGCATGCTGGGAATCGGCTGAAGGTATGTCGTGGCCGGCGGTATCTGTCGAGGGATCTGGTTGGTGCGCACCGGCGCCTCAAGTTGCGGGCTCCGAAAACCCATCCACGAGCCGACAAAGGATAGCGGTATGGATATGACGAACCAGATGGCAATGATGACGAGCATGGTTGTAAAGGGCACCGCGCCCGAGGATCGCTTGGCCCATAGGAAGAGGTCGAGGAGGAAGAAGGCGCCAAAGACGATGCCAGGCACCAGCAGTGGCGTCAGGGCAATGTTGAGCTTCCACTGCTCGCCGAGCAAGGCCTTGTAGGTCCTGGCCGAGGCGTAGCCGCCGACGGAGCCGAGAAGGGTGTAGAGGATGATCATGATGGTGCCCAGAGATCCGCGGTTCGACGGGGAAAGGAAGCCAAGAAGGGCGAAGACGATGGTGCAGCCTGTCATAACGAACAGCTGGGCGCCATTTCCGAGTAGCACTGATAGCAGTAAGGGGTGGGGCGGTGTGCGGAAGACGTCGCCGTGTATCAGCTTCCAGCCCGAGTCTTCCTGGACGCCCTCCTCAACCACCGAAGTGCCGCTCAGGTCGTCGAGACTAATCTGGTCCAACCGGTTGTACCGCGCAATGTCCTTTTTGAGCGTCCTTACGAGCACGGACATGACAGTGAGGACGAGGATGACAACAATGACGGCCGTGTCGATGAGCCAGAACCAATGGATCTTGGGGTCGAAGACGTGGAGATATTTGTCCCAGCGTGTGGCCCAGGCCGTTTCTGACTTGCGCCAGTAGACGCTGTAGCTGAACTGAACCTGCTGGTCCTCGTCGCCAAAGGTGAGGGAGACGGGCGGATGACCGTCGGCGCAGTCGACCTCGCCCGTGTACATCTTGGAGCTGGGTTGAACGACGGCGCCGACGACACGGAGCTCGTTCTCCCGGCCGTTTACCGGGTGATATTCGATCCATATCTCGTAGTGGTTGTTGAACGAGAGCTCCTCCTCCTCCTCATCAGACGACAGGAAGAAGCCGCCGAGTTGGAAGCCAGGGCTGTAAAAGGTCGTGCCCGTCAAGTCGTCTTTGATCTGCTGGCCAGCTGGTAGGCCATCAACGAGCCAGTTGAGGCTGTAAGCCTCCTCTATGCGCTCGTTGACGAACCTCTTGCTGTCGACAGGATACGAGGCTTTGCATAAAGGCTTGCACGTCTCATTCTTGGCCATGAGCAGCTCAAAGGGCGACGTCATCAGCCTGTCGCCCGAGAGGATGCTCCCCAGGCTCTCGGGCACGTACTGCGGGCCGCCGGGGGGTTCGCAGAAGTGAAAGTCCGGGTGATAGTAGTCGTAAGAGACGACCGAGTGAAGACGGTTGTCTTGGGGCGCGGCGACGGGCCGGATGCTGTTGACCTGAAGGGGGACGCTGTCGCCGGGCTTGTAAGACGTCGGCGCAACGCCTGGCAGATAAAAGGCCGAGGCCATCTGCGGAGCCGCCAGCAACGCCGCGAGGGCGGTTCGGAGGTGCATCTTGTTTAGGCGAGCATTGGCTGATTGTCCGTTCAGGAGAGATGGATGGATTTATCTGCATTGAAAAGCACAGCCCATCGCCGAGAGCGGCTTAGTCACACCTCCTGGACGGAGGCCGCGCGCGCTGCGATGCCGTGAGCGGAGACGGGTCATTAGATTGACCGCCGCCGACCATGTGGGCGAGGCCCCCGCTACAGAAAAAAAAGTCCTATCGAGAGACACGATTCTATGCGACCGACACCGACAACAACCATGGCGACGTTGGCCGCTTTGCTGGGTTCCCTTACGCAGTCTCTTGCACTCGCGCAGGAGGTGACACCGGCTATCTCTGCAATTGAGAATCCCAAAGATGGCATCTCCCTGCTCGACGTCAAGAACGAGCTGCTACTCTCCTACCTTCAAAACCTCGTTTTCCTGATCCTGCTCAAGCTTCGTAACTCAAGGGCGGCGGGCGATGGCGACGGCGAGTCACATGAAATTGACGACTCGGTGCGTGCAAAGCTCGTTGAACTGCGTCTCTACCTCGAAAAAGGCGCGCGGCCACTGGAGGAGAAGCTCAGGTTCTCCATCGAGCGATTTCTCAGGACGGCAGAGGATGCGCAACGTGAGGAACACAGCAAATCTCGCATACCAGGGCCCGACGACAAATCCGCGACAAGCGACAGCTCCGGCTCGGAGTCGGAAGAGGAAGATGACAGCGACAAGGACGGCCCGATGCGCTCCGGACAAGCGCCGGCCGCTCCCAGGGTCGGCGCCCTCATCGACGACGTGAGGACACAGTCTACGGGGCACGACGACGGCCCTTCCGGCATCTACCGCCCCCCAAGGCGAGATCGGCACCTAATGGAAACCACACGACCGCGCGAAAAGGCCGACCGCAGACCCAATAAGTCACACACAGTGGAGGAGTTTGTCCATTCAGAACTCTCCACCGCACCTATGGCGGAGCCCAGCATCGGCACAACAATCCTCCAAGGCGGACGCAAGATGAAGACGGCACAGGAGCGCAAGGACGAGGCTGAGCGACGCGAGTATGAAGAGATGAATCTAGTCCGGCTGCCGAAGCTTAGCAAGAAGGAGCGGGCCAAGAAGAACAAGGAGGCTGGGCACGGCGGCGGGCGTATGCAGTTTGGCGGCGAGGAGTGGAGGGATCTGGGCGAGGGCGTCGACCGCATCGACCGGCTGACCAAGCGCAAGGGCCAGGCGGGCGGCGGCGGCGTGAGAGCCCTGCTGGAGAAGAGCCGGAAGCGAGGGCTCGACGCGACGGGCGGCCACGTCGAGATTGGCGAGCGCTTTCAGAAGAAGGTCAAGATGCTGGAGGCTGGGCGGCGGAGCAGGGGGAAGAAGAGGTAGCTGTCGCGCTGTGCTTGGGGAGAAACTAGGTGTTTAGTTCCTGGTACGGGCCATTTATAGGTAGCACTGCTGTCGATGACTTTGTTTTGTCGCTGGATTGGTGTCTGAGTTGCCACTTATGGAGAGACAGCTCGTGGAAGAAAGGGGTCCTGAGGGGGAATATTTAAGAATTCAAGACGGGAGGGAGGCGGGTTCGCAGAATGGACGGAGAGATAAGATAAGCCTTTTTTTTTTGGCTCGTTACTGTTTTGTCTGCCCCGCCAAACCATCAACCACGATCCGCATGAATGAATCCGATGCCTCCTCAATCATTTGACCAACAGACGAAAAGCGGTTCGAAGCCATCACCACCACTATAAGAGCCCAATAACTCTCCCCTCCGGTCTAGGCCTCCGATAAATCCCGCCTCGTCCTCGACCATGTCCCCACCCGATTCAGACGAAGACATGGCCTCCTCCTCATCCACCATAGCCCCCGACACAGACGCCGCCGACCCCGTCACAGCAACCTACCAAATTTTCCTCAATCCAGCTCTACCACGAGGTCGACGCCTCCTCGTCCTGCAGCAGCCAAATCGGGTAGACGAGTCGCGTCCGGCTCCACGTCCGACAGAAGTGCGGCTGAAGTCGGACTCGGGCATGGTAGAGGTGCAAATCCCGCTCGATACGGGCGTCGCCTACGATCGTGAAAAGGGCTTGAGATGGGGTCGCTCGTTGCAGGCTTCTATGGCGGCGAAGAATGGGGGCTCGCATGGCTTGGCTGGTGGGTTTGGCTTTGGAGCTGTTAATCATCATCAGGGGCATGCTGGTCGTGCTAAGGGAGCTCGTCATGATATCGATCCTATCCTCGATTGGAACGATGCCGTTTTGCAGGATAAGGTCCTTCGCTCTATGACGTTGGGCGGCCAGTGGCCAGAAACGGACGACGTTGAGTACATGGTCGGCGTCTTCCGCGGCAGTCCGTCCCCCTTTTCCAGTTGATGTTCTCTCACACAAACACACAATCGCTGACTTTCCGCCCCCCCTCCCAAAACAGAGGAGCTACACTTGACACCCGTGTCCTCCCACGTCCTCCTTCGTCCCGAACTCCCCCACATCGACGCCGTCGCTCAGCAAGAACGCAGCGCCGCCTCAGCAGCGTCCAAAGACGCCTCCGCCCCGGGCACCGCCACCGCCGCCCGAGCTATCCACATGACCATCAAGACGGCCTCGGACGGCGACGCCGTCACTACAGAGACAATGGCCGATCGTCTGCGCTTCGTACAGGCTGAGCCCTGGCGCACCCTCCGCTACGTAGATGAGAATGACGAGGCCGCGTGGGATGTCTACAACGAGAGCCTCTTCGTCAAGCCGCCCCCCGAAGATGAAGATGCTTCCGATAAACCAGTCTCCACAGAATCAGCCTCCTCCTCTGAAAAGGCCAACGCCAAGAAACCTGCTATTCCCACCGCTCCGCTCGATACCCTCGTCCCCCACTTCATATCTCGTTGGGACGACATGCAGATGCTCGAGGCAGTTAGTGGCATCACCAAGCCCGAGTTCGAGCCCGAACCGGCCAGAGACACAACGCAGCTGCCTGCTGCAGAGGAGAAACCGTCCAGGGGTGGTCGCTCCAAAAGCGGAGCCGCTGCCTCGAAACCCGACAAGGGTAAGTCGAGGACCCCAGCGTCCGCCAAGTGAGATTTCGATTCGCTTTCCAAGGGGATCGGTCATTGGGCTGTAAGAGAATTTACGGTTCGCCGTGAAGCTACACAAGGGATGGCGTTTTTTTCATGTGATAGCGGGCCTCTTTATAGATTCGTCGTCATCCTTCATCTATGAGCAGGACACATAGCTTGTCGTGTCAACAACATCCCAATCAATTGCACCCGCCCGTTTGAGTTTCTTATCATCCAGCCACGCGTTGCGTAAGCGACACCATCCTCCCCAACCCTCCCCCATTCCCGCGCAAGCAGCTACGCTGAGAGTGAACCGGCCCTCACGCCTCTCCTCTTTTCCCCATCACGCTCACGGCCAACCCGTCCAAACCAAAGCACAGCCCAGCCTCAAGCACCCTATGACCTCTCGCGCGAAAGCCCCGCTTCATTTTTCGTGCTGTCGTAGTGATGCGAGTGTTCCCTTTACTGCAGCAGCTCCACGTCCAAGCCAATAGAGCGCATGAATAGGTTCACGCTGCCCAGACGCTCGGCCGCCATGGCCGGCGGCAACGTCTTGGACAGCGCAACTGTGTCGAGAACGCGATCCTTGACGGCGAGGACGAGACGGGTCTGCTGGTCGTGCGTCGCGCTGACGCCCATGGCGGCGAGCAGCTGCCAGACGTGTACATCCATGCCGGCATTGACGCTGCCGGGAAACATGTACGGTAGCGACGGTTCGAGTTTGTTGAACAGGATTACAAAAGTTTGATCCCTGCAGACGATCGGTCAGTTACGAAATACTGGTGCCAGGGCTTGACATACCACTTGTCCCACTCCCCGGCGCTTCCTCCACCGGTCTGCTTCAGCAGCACGGCACGGCTGAGAATCAGGATCAGCATGGAGACGCCGATCCTCGTCCGCGCAATCAGCTCGACGTTGAGCTTCGTAGCAATCAGGTTGAGGACCCCGTCGACAATGTCAAGCCCCGTATCGTTAAAATACTGCATCAAAGAAGGCATGACCGTCGAGATGAATAGCTCAATGTTCTCGCGCATCCTCGAGTTGAGGCTCGTCTCACCATTGGCGACGACGGCTCCTTGCACCACGTCCAGCTGATCGAGATGATAGATGATCATTGTCAAGATGGTCGTGCGCTGCTCGAAGCTGAGGTGGGGGAAGATACGCGGAATGGCCTTCTTGCCCTTGGCACACGACAGGAAGGCGATGAAGGGATGGGGGACCGTGAGGCCGATGGGCTCGTGCACCTTGAGCTCGTCCCAGAGCTTGGCGTTGTACGCATTGAGTGCGGCCGCCCACTCCTTTTGCTTTTCCTCCAGCTCAAGATCGGCCTGAAGGCCGGGTGGTGGCGGCATGTATCGTACGTGGTCTTCTATGTGCATCAATGTCTGGTACACCTTCTCCACGTTCTGCAGGATCCTCTTGCGATCAATTCCATTCTCGGGCGCTGGCGTCTTCTTGCCGTTGTTGGGTCGCTGAGGTTCGCCCTCAGCAGTGCGCTTAATGCTGAGCAGAGGCTTGGGCGTCTTGGCGTTGCTAAAGGAAATCTTGCCTAGACTGCCAGCAATCACCAGCTGCGGATTCTTGGGCTTGTTCTTTGCCGCCTCGACGGCCCTCTGCACCTGCTGCTCCATGCGCTGGATGTGATTCTCGGCCGGTCTCCCGTGCCTTCGCCCGCCGCCGTGACGAGAGCCAGTCTGGAACAGATAAGTCTGGGCGAAGTTGCTGAGGGGCTGGCTGGGATTCTGGCGCTGGCCCGCGCGAATGTGGCTGTAGACCTGGTAATAGAAGTCGTCCGAGATGAAGGCATCGCCCCCCTGCTCGGCAAGGTTTCCCGTTGCCGAGACGAGTTGCTGAAGCTGGATGCGAGTTATGAAATTCTTATCCTGCGGCGTCATCAGGCCATTGTTCTTAGACAGCAGCCAGATTTTGTGGTTGCGCTTGGCTCGCTTCGTCTCAAGCTCCAAGAAGGCAGTCTTGTCGTCCTCAGACATATGCATCATCTGCGGGTGAGTGGACATGCGCGTCATGCGCGATACCGATCCTTGCGAACGGCTCGGCCGATGGCCAGAAACCTCCATCCTCTCGCCGTCATTGGACAAGCGGTTGGGATTCTGCAAGATCTGCAGGGGTTGGCCAGGGTGAACGTGTTGCTGGCGGTGATGCTGCGCCTGCTGGATCTGGTTCGACGGCGGCGTCGACCGCATGTCGGAAACGGGCTGATGCTTTGGCTGCATGCTCTGGGGTCGTTGCAAGATGGTGACGGGATGTCCATGTCCCTGATAGGCTGAGGCGTGCTGCTGTTGCTGGACATCGACTGGCGGCTGATGCTGATAATGCTGCGGCTGGTGAAGGCCCGGATAGACTGCCGGCGTCACAGCATGAGGGTGAGGTCCCTCCTGGGCTGGAAGCTGCGCCTGGGTCGATCTCTTTGTTTGGACTCGCATGGCTGCTTCAACTTCCTCGAGGCTCATTATCTTCCTGCTACTCGAAGACGGCGGCGGCAGCGGTTGCTGCTGCTGCTGGAGAGGTGGCTGAGCCGGCGTCCTGGAGGAGCCGATCCCCCAGATGCTCTGATCGACATGTAGATCAGGCACAGGCTCGGATTCCTGATATTTCTCATAGCCAGTGCGGGCCGGCCGACGCGCTTCCTGCTCCGAGTACTGGGAGATGGGCGCGTGCGCGGCGGAAAAATCCGCAGACTGGCCTTTTGAGATGCTGAAGCGAGAAGCGGGCTGCTGCCGGTGATAACGAAGGTGTTCTTCCTCGATAGCATCTGCCACCTTGGCCGTCTGGCCAAAGAAGTCGAAGTCCTTACCGACGTGGCCGCGGCTGACGGTCTCGCCGCCGAAGGTGTCGTCGTTGAAGGCATCGTCCGTCTCATCAAGCTGGTCGCCGAGGCCGTCGTAGGTGTCGTCAAAGTCGAGAGCATCGTCTCCCATATCATGGCGTCCCGATAGGCCGGCGAAGGGGTCGTGAGCTTGAGAGAAGCCAGGAGCCGCCGAATTGTGGCGGCTGCCCTCATCGAAGTGGAAGGACATTTCAAAAAGGCGAGCACTTTTCGAAGCCAAGAAACCGGGAGAATGAGGGTATCTGCTTCGTTTCCGTGGCACTGGGGCAGGCGGTTAGCACGAGCCATCTGGCCAAATTGGCAACAAAAAAAGTCGGAAGGGTATAAAATGATGGCGTTATATGAATACCAGAGAGGCGTACAGAGAGTCGCGACGGGACGCGTCCAACCTGACGGTAGAGGTCTGGGGTGCGTAAGGCAGAGATGGCGAAAGACCGGATGGAAGAGGGTGCTTACCACTAAAAGAATGAAGGAGTCGCAGGGGAGGCAAAGGCGCGCAAAGCGAACATTGTGTCTCCAAGTGTTGAGTTAGCCCAAATGGAAAAAAAATATATTAAGGGCGGGCTCAGGCGAGGAGAGTTGATGCAGCGGATCCAACAGCGGCAGAAGCAGTTGGCCAAGTCAAGGACGAGAATGCAAAGGTAAACAGAAAGGGGGCAATCGGCGCGACAACGTAGGATATCGCGCAGTGTGAAGAGACGAACGGAGACTTAGGAAGGAGAACTGGCAAATGACCCTAGCCGTGGCATCACGTGGCAAGATGATGGCTCAGGTCACGTGATACTATACTTGCCGCGCCTTCGCGCGCGGCTCGAGCGGGATCTAAGGGAGCAGGTGGCCACGGCCTAGCATTTTCTCCGCTCCGGCAGCTAACGGTTAAACGTTGGCTCCGGCGACTTGTGATGACTGTAATGAGGTCATCAATGCCTCTCAGTGACGACGAGAAGATTAGGCGAAAGTGGTGCAGAGTCGATGTTACTAATGTAGATCCTGTTGCCAGTTGCCGAGGTACCTACCTATACTCGTAATCCGTACTTCGTGGAAAATACCAAGATGAGAAGGCGGCAGAATAACTGCGCGTCGAGAGGGTAAACGTTCGAATCCGGCAGACAGCTACGCCTCTATTGAAAGGTTTGCAGGAATATGCGATCTGGCTCAGGTCAACGCTTGTACCTCAACTTATTGCAGGCCATATCACCAGTGATAAAACTCAACTATGCAGGAGGTCTCCCCTTCTGCAAGCGACCGAGTTTTAGAAAATTGCAGACAGACACTCCTACCTGCCTAATACATAGGTGTGCCGATACGAGGTCCACGGGTCTGTCAGCGCATCCGTCGCCCGAGCTCAGCTGCGCGCGAAACGTCGTCAAGTATAAGTGTATACCTAGTCAACCTGATCTCTACCCACCCCTATCATCCGACCAAGCCCTAAATTTATAAGTGCCTTATCTAACCGTAGATACTCTAGTCGTCTTCTGTATATAATAGTTGGTTAAGGTATCCGCTATAGTCGGGTCCTATACCTACCTAGGTAACTATATAGAAGCTAAGACGACTAGAGTACCTACCTATCTACGGTTAGATAAGGTACTTGAAATTAGGGCTCAGTCGGGTGATAGGGGTAGGTAGAGGTCAGGTTGACTACGGTAGGTATCTAGGTATACAGTCAAAAGTAAGTATCGATACGGATGTCCCGGCGAGTGTGTGTGCTTGCCGCCTGCAGACGGCGCGCCTCATTCAGTTCCGGCTGAACTCCCTCTTTGTGCGCGTCCAAATTTTTTTCCCCTCTGTCTCGCCCTCTTCCTCCCCTATCCTCCCGTTTTCTCTTCCATCTCGACGCGCCCGTCGCCTCGCCCCTGCTGCAATTGCACTTCGTCACACCCCTACTTGTCCGCCCCCGGCTATCTGCCCCCATCTCGCCACGGATGCGACGTCATTTGGCCCCGTACTATCTAATACAGCCAGTTCCTTTGAGGCCCCTGTCCTGCTTCCCTCAAACCTCGCTCGAGCCCCTCGACGACAGTCGCCTTGAAGCCATCGTCGTCGCCGACTGCAGCCTCTCATGATGGCTGGCGGTAACGCCCGTTACCTGCGCTACGTCGCCATCGCCATATTCGTACGTACCCTCCACCCTCTGCTCTCTCTATAATGTCCTGCACTGCTGACAACCTTTAAAAAAAGACACTCACCTTTTTCTACTTGTTCTCCAACTCGCGATACGATGTCGCCGCCGCCGGTCGCGCCGGAACTCCAGACCCCCAGCCTGTCGACAAGGAACCCTCGCCTCCTCCTCCGGCCAAGGCCCCCATTCACGACGACAACCAAGTCTCCACCGTCAAGAGGCCCCCCACAGGTGACGCCGTTGAGGTTCCCCTCATCGTGAGCCCGGAGGATCCTCGATGGGACAAGGCCTTGGTCGGCACCGCTCCAGGTCCCCGTGTCAACGCCACATTTGTCACGCTCGCCCGCAACTCAGATGTATGGGACATCTCACGCTCCATCCGCCAGGTCGAGGACCGCTTCAACCGTCGGTACAACTACGACTGGGTTTTCCTCAACGACAAGCCCTTTGACGACAACTTCAAGAAGGTCACGTCGTCGCTTGTCTCAGGCAAGACTTTTTACGGCCTGATCCCGACCGAGCACTGGTCCTTCCCCGACTGGATAGACCAGAAAAAGGCCGAAAGGGTGCGCCAAGATATGGGCGACCGTAAAATCATCTACGGCGACTCCGTCAGCTACCGTCACATGTGTCGTTTCGAGTCGGGCTTCTTCTTCCGCCAACCGCTCCTGATGAACTACGACTACTACTGGCGCGTCGAGCCCTCGATCGAGCTCTTCTGCGACATCCACTACGATCCATTCCGCCTCATGGCCGAGCAGGGCAAAAAGTACAGCTTCGTCCTGAGCCTCTACGAGTACGTCGAGACAATCAAGACACTGTGGGACAGCACCAAGAAGTTTGTCACGAATCACCCTGAGCATATTGCGGCCGACAACTCGATGGGCTTCTTGAGCGACGACGGCGGCGAAACGTACAATCACTGCCACTTCGTGAGTCCTTGTCCCTTTTTGACCGCCCCAGTACCGGATGCTGATTTCCTCGTAGTGGTCCAACTTTGAGATTGGCGATCTCAACTGGCTGCGGAGCAAGCCCTACCTCGACTTCTTCGAGTCCCTGGACCGCGACGGGGGCTTCTTCTACGAGCGCTGGGGCGACGCACCCGTCCACTCCATCGCGGCCAGCCTACTGCTCAACAAGACCGACGTTCACTTCTTCGACGACATCGGCTACTGGCACGTGCCCTTTACCCACTGCCCGACCAGCGAAAAGACGCGGCTGGCGCTCCGCTGCCACTGCAACCCCAAAGACAACTTTGACTGGAAGGGCTACTCATGTAAGTCGGCGAGGAGGCGGCGAATTGTTCGGCATCGACTAATATTCCGACAGGCACATCCAAGTTCTTTGAGCTCAACGGCATGGAGAAGCCCGAAGGTTACGAGAGCCAAAAAAACTAAGTGGATGAGGAGCAGCGGGACAGGCGACTCGATTGGCTGAGCCGTCGGGGATACCGTCTCCGCCGACGTGGACAGCCATGCAGGGCGTGGACCCGAGCAAACAAAAGACTATCAAAAATTAATGTTTGGCATGGCGGGAGGAAATGCGTGCATCCTAGTTTGCAGCCCGAGCCACCTCGGGCAGTGTTTTGAAACTTGTACATAGACGATGGCCTTCGGATGCGGCAGCTATCGCGATATTACTAGCTGTCCGGAACAATGGCCGCATGCCAAGTGTTTTAAGCCAGCCCGGGTATCGCTGAGAGGATGCCAAGCAAGCGAGAGGAGCGCGTAGTGGCGTCCAATATTTCTCGCTTCCGAGTCGTGTGGCGGTTTCAGCCGGTGGTGGCCTTTTTGGGCTTCTTGGTGCCGTATTTGCTGCGGCTCGTGGTTCGATTGGCCACTCCTCCCTGGGAGAAGATTCGTGAGCGGCAATGCCAGGCGAGTAAAGGGGGTTCAAAAGACGGACCAAGTCAAGAGCGCCACGAACGAGATGATAGCGAACACCAGGACAATCCTGAGCCCTCCCCCCACGAACAAGAACGACGCTATGCTGCTGAATATTATGACCCTCACCCGGTATAATGGCCGAAATGATAGCACCGGTCGAAAGCCTCACACGAGCGACCTTGCGCTCACCCGAGTTAGGCTTCTTAGGACGAACGACACCGACACGCAGACAGACACCCTTAAGATGCGGAGCCTGACAAGATGCCAGGGCGGGGGATGTGGCGTGGCGGGCGCGTTTGCCTTGCCGGAGGCCTCGAAGCACTTGATTGAGCGTCGCGGATCGCGGCGTCGTCGTGTGAAAGGCTGAGCGGAGGGGTTGAGGGGGCTTCAGTCGGACGGGCAGTAGTTGCCGGATCAGGGCGGTAGTAGCTGCGAAGGCCATGGCGGAGAAGACGACGGGGCTTGATCGTCGTGGGAAAATCAGTAGCTGGCTGATGGTAGATACCAGAGAGTTTTAGGTCACGTGACAATCATCGTGCGTATCGAGAGAGCTTGCTTGATGAGATGCAGCTTCGGCACGATGAAGGAGAGCAAAGGCGAAAGTGCCAGTCACGAGACGAGATGTGTCAGCCTCCCCAGTCCTCTATAGAGTTACAAGCTCGTCACATGTCGCGAAAGCCATCTGTGCGCATTTGGTCTCGTACTGTCGTCTTACGCACGGCCTAACGCGGGCTACCCGCGGCTCAAGCACCGGCTTGCCTCTCTCTCACCCTCCCTCTCCCACTCTAGCTAGATAGTGGCAAGCCGCCAACTTATCTTTCGATCCGATTCTCACACACCTCTCCAAAAAAATGCTATCGTCGAGGATTCTCCGCCCTGTTGTGCGTCGCGGCCTCGTCGCTTCGCGGGCTGCTAGCCGGCCGGGCGTCGGCTTGTATGTGTCCCCCGAGCTCCGGACGTTGAAAGTAAAGAAGACGGGCAAGTTGGGGAATCTAACTTCTTCTTCCAGTATCGACGCCCGCTCTCTAAGCTCAACTGCTCATCTACGCCTCTCCTCACCCATGGACCTCTCCGATGTACCCCCGACACCGATAACGCACCTCTCCGAAGTGGAAACGGCCATGTCAGAAAGCGTATCCAAGTTCGCTCTCGAGCAGGTCCTCCCGCGGGCGCGCGATATGGACGAGGCCGAAGCTATGGATGGAAAACTGGTGGAGCAGCTGTTCGAGCAGGGTCTGATGGGCATCGAGATACCGGAGGAGTACGGCGGAGCGGGCATGAATTTCACGGCCGCCATCGTCGCCATCGAGGAACTCGCTAGGGCTGACCCTTCGGTCAGCGTCCTCGTCGACGTTCATAACACACTCGTCAACACCGCTTTCCTCAAATACGCTACGCCAGAGGTGAAGCGCACTTGGTTGCCCAGGTTAGCCACCGGCTCCGTCGGCTCCTTTTGCCTTTCGGAGCCGGTATCCGGCTCCGATGCCTTCGCCCTCGCCACCCGCGCCGTCGAGGTCGACAATGGCGCTGGCTTCAAAATCAGCGGGAGCAAGATGTGGATCACAAACGCAAACGAAGCAGACGTCTTCATCGTTTTCGCCACCATCGATCCGTCAAAGGGTCATCGCGGCATCACCGCCTTCGTCGTCGATAAGAAATCCCCCGGCTTCGCCATCGCAAAGAAGGAGAAAAAGCTCGGTATTCGAGCTAGCAGCACTTGCGTTCTCACCTTTGACGATGTCGTCGTCAGTTCAGAAAACATACTCGGTGAACGAGGTCAAGGCTACAAAATCGCCATCGACCTTCTCAATGAAGGTCGCATCGGCATCGCCGCCCAGATGACGGGCCTCTCGTTAGGCGCCTTTGAGAATGCTGCCCGATACGTGTGGAATGACCGGCGCCAGTTCGGTTCCCTCGTCGGCGAGTTTCAAGGCATGCAGCATCAGATGGCTCAGTCTTATACCGAAATCGCCGCCGCCCGCTCCCTCGTCTACAACGCCGCTCGTCGGAAGGAGGCCGGTCTCGACTTTGTTCGTGACGCGGCCATGGCGAAGCTCTTCTCATCACAGGTCGCCTCTCGCGTCAGCGGCCTAGCCGTCGAGTGGATGGGAGGCATGGGCTTCGTCCGAGAAGGTCTGGCCGAGAAGTTCTGGCGCGATAGCAAGATCGGAGCCATCTACGAGGGCACCAGCAATATTCAGTGCGTTTTTTTATGCCCCTTCCTCCTTTCGGAAAGCCTTCTTTCTCGGCGTAACTTGTTCTGTATGTGCTGACGCCTGGCCTAGGCTCAATACCATTGCCAAGCTGCTGCAAAAGGAGTTTACCAATTAAATAACTAACATGCAGCCTGCACACATCTGCAAATATCGAACCAACAAACAGATGGAGGAAATCCATTCACGCAAGCAAGAAGTGGCTTGCATGGACCAACAAGAGGATTCTTGTATATACGACAGACGCACACGGTACAGGGTTGGAACCGCTTTCTTTCTAGATAGACGTCCAGACATGTCTGTACAAAGGGGGCCATATCCCTCCAATCGAACAAGTCCGGTCCCATCAAGCTGGTCCTCGGCTGCTGCGTCCCGTTCAACCTCGTCCCATCGTGGCACGGCCCGCCTCGCGATACCGTCTCCCCCCCCTTCCTCCCACATTAGTCGGTGATTCGCACCCGATAGTCCAAGCTGGTGTTGTTGGAGTCAAACCACGCCGCCCGCCATGCCCTGATCTCGCCTCACCCTTTGCCCCATCGGCACACCATCAACTTTTCCCCTCGCGTGACTTCTGCACGTCCACCGAGAAGGCGGCTCGGTGGAAAGGCCACATGTTTGGTGCGAAGAAGGAAGAGGGGTATTCCGAGAGAAGAAGAAAAAAGAACAAGGGGAGTTGAAGGAGAGGTGGGGTGTGGGCAGGGGGAAGAAGTCGGCGATGGCTGGCCTAGTTCGTCTCCCCTTGCCGGGACGATGAGCTCCATTGTCATCGAGAAGCCTCTCCCACCTAATCAAAATCGGCCGTGTAGGAAAACCCACGGAACTCTTCCTGCATAGCCTGCGACAAGACTACAAGCAACGGTCATTAGCATCATCGCATGTTTCAAACAGAAGGGGAGGTAAGGTGCCGTGGCAACTTACCAGACTGCACGGGCGTAAGCACGGGCGTCACGCTCGTAAACTCCGAGTCAAAGTTGCTCGTATCCGTCGGATTCTTGATGGACGGCTTGAAGGGCGGCTGAACGCGCTTCTGATAAATCTCGTCCCAATTGATGTTGCGGAAAAAGGGTTGGCTCATGACCTCTTGCGCGTCCGTCGGCCCGCTGCCCAGCCGCTGGTCGGGCTCGCGCGTGAGCAGCTTCTGCAGGATGGAGACGGAGTCGCGCGGCATGTGGATCGGGTATAGCGGCTCGTCTGCGAGGATGGCGTCGTAGATTTCGTCCTCGTCCTCGCCTCGGAAGGGCGACTGTTGAAGCAACATCTGGTAGATGAGGACTCCAAATGCCCACCAATCCACCGCCCGACCGTACTTTTTGTCCAAGAGGATCTGCGACGACCACATCAGCATCTGTCGTCGGCAAGTAACGGTGCAGGTCAGCCAACACCCACCTCTGGTGCCATAAACTCGGGCGTCCCGCAAAAAGTGCTCGTCGTCGAGCCGTACCACATGTCTTCCTTGCACAGGCCGTAATCTGCCACCTTGATGTGGCCGTCGAGCGTCAGCATGATGTTGTCGAGCTTGAGGTCGCGGTAGATGACGCCGTTTTCGTGAAAGTACTTGAGCGCCAGGCAGACCTCGGCCGCGTAGAACCTGTCGACAGCGTCAGTGTTGGTTGCCCACGAGGAAGGTTGGCCTCGTACTGTGCACGCTTCGTCCCAAACTGTCCCCTCTGGATGTGAAGCATCAGATCGCCGCCGCTGACATACTCCATGACAAAGTAGACTCGCGTCTCCGTCTGGAAGCAGGCGTGCAGGTTGGTGAGGAAAGGATGGCGTTCCTTGTTGGCGATGAGGAAGACGCGCTTCTCCGACTTGATACTCTCCACCTCGTCGTTCTCGATGATAAACTCCTTCTTGAGCACCTTGATGGCGTACAGCTTCCTCGACCGCTTCGTCTCCGCCAGCATCACCTTGCCAAAGTTGCCCTTGCCAAGGACGGCGAGGAAGTTGAAGTGATCCAGCCCGATGCGCTGCCCGGTGCCAGGATCCGTAGCCAGCGGTAGCTGTTTGCGCTGGCCGGCCCCTGACCCGGACGAGTGCCGCTGGCCGGTCGGGGGCTCCGCCTTGGGCATGGGCACGGCCGTCGGGTAGGGCGGCTGCTGGTGTTGCTGCTGCTGCTGCTGCTGGGGGTGGTGCGGGTGCTGTAGCTGCTGCTGTTGCTGCTGCTGAGGATGGTGTTGCTGTTGCTGGGAGTGCGGCCTCGAGCCCGAGGTCTGACCGCCATAGCCGGCGTTGAAGTTGGCATAGTCTGCGGGATTGTACTTGCGCTGATGATGCGGCGGTGGCCCCCCATGATGTTGGCCCGGGCCGTAAGCATCGTCATAATGCTGCTGTTGCGCCGGCGCAAGCTGCTGCTGCTGCAGCTGCTGCTGCTGCTGCTGGTCATAGCCGCTGCTGTGTCGGCCATAGTCGGCCAGTGGCCGCCCGGCGCTGCTGCTGGAGGCCACTGATCCTGACATGGCCGCACTCGCCGCCGCCGCCGCCGCCGCAGACGCGGCCGGAGACACCGCTTGCGACGAGGGGGCGCGGGCCGGCTGAGTCGGCCGCTGCGGTGACGCCTGACTGGCGTATATGATTTTGGCGGCCTCGGTGGCTTCACTGGAGGCGCCTGGTCCGTAAAGCGGCGGCGTCGAGCCCGAGTACGAGGCCGACGGGGTGTGCGAGGTGCTGCTGGACTGGCCCGGCTTGCCCGTACCAGCCCGCAGGTTCCGGTCGGTCATAGAGGTGGCCTTGGCCTGCCGCTGCTTCTGGATCCTTATGCCCTCCAGGATCTGGTTCGCAACGGCCATGGACATGCCGCAGAAGTCGGGCACCAAATGGACGCACTGAGCGTGCGACGTGAGGCCGCATTCTATTTCCAGCGGGTGTCAGCCATTCATTGTTTCCCCTTGGAGCCAGGTAGACATGACCTACCCGAGCATTTCCGGCAATTCTTCTTGCCAAACGGTAGTATATAACCGCAGTGGCAGCACCAATTGGCCGTCATGTTGGAGAAGGGCTGGAAGCGGTGGGGAATTCGGTGGTTGATCTTCTCCTCGTCCGGGTCCGTCTCGGCGTTGCTCTTGCTGATGCACTTTGTGACGACGCTGGGATAGCACTTGTTGTGGCACGTATACTTGCAGTCCTCGCACTGCATGCCGGCCGAGTACTTGAGAAAGTCTCCGCAGAGCGCGCAGCGCATGATGTTGTAGAACTGCTGCTGGACGAACTTGTGGCCGTACATCTCGTGCACCTCCTCCTTGCGCTGACGGACGGCGCCCTTGCGGCCTAGGCCGGGATCCTGCTTGCGCCGATCTTTGTTCTGCTTGACGAAGCTCAGCTGGAGCTGAATCTGGCCCGTTGGCTCCAGGTTGAACCAGCCGTCGATGGGCCCGACTGACACCTGAGGCTGCGGGCCGTGGCCGGCTGGTTGACCGGGCTGCGGGTGCGGGTGCTGGCCCTGCGAGCCCTGGATGTAAGGGCCCTGGGACGGGCTCATGGGGAACTGCGCCGGCGGCGAGGCCGGCTTGTGCTGATCAGCCGAGACCCAGCCTGAAAAGTTCATCTCAGCCTCGATGCGTTTGCGGCGCATCTCCTCGACGATGTCCGATATCCTAACCCAGAGCAGGCCGATGGGGATAGGATGCTCGCCCGGCTTGTCGTAGACGGTAACCTCGATCTCGTTGCCCTTGTCGACGTCGATTGTGTGCTGCTCGCTCTCCCAGCGATCGTTGCGCGAAGCCTTTGTACGCGCCACGACGGTGTCTTCGACCTTGACGGCCACAAAGGTCTCGGGTCCGCGGGCAAAGCGGCCGGTAGCGGCGTGGTCGACGCCCTTGACGGCCATGCAGCGGATGGTAAGCATACCGCTCAGGGGTTTGCGAAGGTTGGGCATATTGATGGAGTCGTCTGGAGAGGGAGGGAGTGTTAGCAGTCGTCGTTGTTTTTGGGTCAGAGTCTGTCTCTCTTATCCCAGGCTTACCGTCCGTGGTGTCGGCCGAGTCCATGTCAACGTGCAGCTCCTCGTATCTCTTAAGCGACTGCTTAAGCAGCACAATCTTCTGTTTGCTCTCGACACGGCGGCCGGCGGCATCCGCTTTGCTCTTGCGGTCCCCTTCCATGCCGTACAACTGCACCATCTTCTCGACGCCCTTGAGATACTGCTCCTCGACGTTAAGCTTGAATTGGAGCTGTGAAAGCATGAGCTGAATGCGGGGGCCGAGGTGAGGCGTATCGTATCGGATGAGGTCTGGACGGGGGTCAGCACAGGCGGCGTCGATCAGCGTCGTCCGGGGACAGACCCAGCTTCGTGAAGTTGGGCCGGGGCTTGGGGATTCCGGCACCGGGAGCCGGAGGCGCGAAGGGGTGACGCGGAGGCATCGAGTCGCCGTGATGGGAGCCGTACGAGGCGCGATCTCCCCATGCGGCGGCGTCTTTGGGAGGCGGATAGGGGGCATTAGAGCCGGAAGGTTCGCCCAGGGCCATGGCGCCCATATCTTGCTGAACCTGGCGTTGGCGGATGGCCTCGAGCTTCTCCTTGAAGAACTTGATGTTGCGCTCGTTGTCGCGCAGCTCGCTATCGATGCGGGAACGATGGCCCTCATTGATGGGTAGCGAGCGCATGTTGATGGCAGCCGTCATGAGAGCCTCCTCGCGCTCAATCTTGGCCTGGATGCTCCGGATGGCCTCATCGTCTTTCATGCTGGGCGAGCGGAACGCGCGATGAGCACGCGCGCCAGACGAAGCGGGGGGCGGGGGGCCGAAGTGGGATCAATGAGGCGAGTTGCCGAACGGTCGGCGGGGACGCCAGTGTGGCAAACGATGGCGATGAGAGGTGTGGGGATTTTCTGCCCGTGAAGCGAGGAGGAGGAGATTTTGGGCGAGAGGGCGATTGCGTGTATTTTCGTGGAAGCCTTGGAGGTGGAGGAAAGAATTGATGTCGTCGGCGTTGGAGAGAGAAGATTGAGGGACGGGAGGTGGGCGACCCGCTGTATTTTCTGCCTAGGGGCGGCGTTGGGCTTGTACAGCCTCAGCCTCCAGGCATCCATTAATTGGAAGATGGTCCGGAGAAGTTGCCCGTGGCGGGTCACGGCATCCGCAGTGGCAAGTCGGCGCCCGAGCAACGGTCAGCTGCGCTGTATCGAATGGATCAAGCCTCCAGTACTACTTGACCTACCTACCTATCTACTCCTTAGTAGGTAATACCTGAGGCCGTTTGGAGAGGTAGGTAGGTAGTAAACAATGAGCCAACAGGCGGCATCACGGGAACTCGACAATTTGAATCATGTCCATCTAGGTAGTCACCATCTGCTGCTGCTGCTACTCACTACTCCTACGATCACCTCAACCCTCCTTCTGCTCTCCAGCACAGAGCCGGACTCTCTCATCATGTCCGCCGCATCAGAGCCAAGGCCAGCCCCCCAGCAACAGCCGCCCCCGCCAGCGCCCCCTCGACCGCGATCATCGAGGCGTCTCTCATCCGCAAATCCAACCGTCTCTCGCTGTACAGGTCCGCCGCCGCCGCCCTCCACCGCCTTGGCTGTAGCAGCACATCTCTCCACGTCAGTGTCGTCGCGACATGGTCTCTCGCAGGCGGCCCTGTCACTTCTTCTTGGTGGATGCTTTCAAACCCGAGGCTATCCGTCTCGACGACCTCGACTGCCTCGGCTCTCGCCTCTTGCGGCCTCCCCTCGCCGTCAGCCATCCTCGTCAGCCCCAGCTTCACGGCACCAAGCTCGTCCCGCACCTCCTGCAGCACGCCCCTTTCCTCCTCAACAACGCCCCTGACGAGCCTCCGCCTGCGCCACGGCTCGGCAACAAACTGCAAGACGACAAAGAGCACGAAATTCATGCCCATGAGACCCCATGTGCCCCAGGTGCTGGCCCTGCGTATCCTATCGCTCCAGATCTGCTCCTCGTGGTAGCGCTTGAGGATGCCGGCGTTGAGCCGTTGGCTGAGCCTCTGCTCGTCGGCCTCAGCTTCCATCAGCGTCTCCTGCGCGGCCGTCACCTCACCCTCGAGCACGTGGTCCGCCCGGTACAGCTCGGTGAAGCGCTCAAGATCGACGGGCAGCCAGCTGTCCTTGCGCGCCAGCAGCGTCGTCACCTCGCGCTGCGTGGCCGAGCGCTTCGTGTTGGACGAGCGGTAAGCCTGTCGCGCCGTGCGCACTCGTTCCTGCGCCGTCGCCAGCCGGTTCTCGAGATTCTGGTTCTCGGTCTTGATGGTCTCGATGGCCGAGTATCCCGTGATGTCGTTGAGCGTGTGTGACGCCGTGAGGACCCGCGACTGCAAGTTGTCCATGACGTTGCCAAGCTTCCGGTTCAGCGCGCTCCGCCGGTCCTCCATCGCCGACGGCAGCTCCGAAGCTACGGCCGAGTCATTCTTGGACAACGGCTGTGTCGTGTAAGACCGCCGAAGCCATATCGAGACGTCGTGCTGAAGACAAGAGACCTGCGGCCAGGCGGCCCGCACGACCCGGCGGCCAGACGGCGGCATGGGATTTAAACGGAGTCTCGAGCTCGTATCGTCCGATGTTCGCTGCCAATGGCGGCGAGGTCCCCCTTCACGGTCGTGGCAGATGATTTTGCTCTTTCTGCCAACCTTCAAACAACCCCCCGACTGACCGCCCGAGTCCATTAGAGACATGGCGCCAAGCCACAGCTTAAGCGTCCACCAACAACCGCCATCGAACCTTACCTAAGCTAGTGCCTGAGCCACACTTCTCCAGCGTCCGTGCATAAGCACCCACTGAGACGGTGCCCCACCAATGAGGAATCCCACGGCTCTTCTGGGCCCACTTGCGCCCAAGATTCGAAAGGCTCGACGACGAGCCGACGACGAATCCGGACCACGGTTGACGATGGGCTCGAGAGCCGTCGTCTTATCACTTATGAAGGCGCGGGGAAAACTGGGTCGGGCCATGGCCGCTGTACGCCGGACATGCCAGCGCAAGACTTGGCCGACCGTCTCTCCCCAGCTCGTCCAGCATCGTCCTCTCCAGATTGGAAACGACGACGATAAACCATCATGGAAACCTCAATCGCAACGTTTACGCCGGCAGCGGCCATGCCGCTGCCCATGACCAAGGTCAAAAAGAACCTCCGCCCCCGCCCAGCTGTCCCCTCCGCTGGCTCCGGCTCCGTCATCGCCGGCGACATCCCCGCCATGGCCACGAGCCCCCAATTCATCTTCTTTACCGACTTCGATGGCACCGTCACGACGATCGATTCAAACGACATCATCGTCGATCACCTCGGGGCTGGGCCCGAGCGCCGTCTGCAGGGCAGCCTCGACACGCTCAGCGGGCGCGTCAACTTCCGCGAGTTCTATCAGGAGATGATGGACCTCATCAGCGCCCCCTTTGACGAGTGTCTGCAACTGCTCCTGCGCCACGTTTGTCTTGACCCGGGCTTCTGCCAATTTTATGCCTGGGCTCGTGCCAACAACGTCCCTGTCGTCATCCTCAGCGGTGGTATGCAGCCTATCATCCGCGCTCTGCTCGACAACCTCCTCGGCCAGGACGCGTGGGATATCCAGATTGTCAGCAACGACATTCGCCCCCGATACCCCGGAAGGTCAATCTACGACCCTAACGGCTGGACCATCCAGTTCCGCGACGACACCGTTCATGGCCATGACAAGTCGGTCGAGATCCGCAAGTACTCGTCCCTGCCTGACCGGCCGGTCCTTTTCTACGCCGGCGACGGCGTCTCCGACTTGTCCGCCGCCAAGGAGACGGACCTGCTATTTGCCAAGGCCGACAAGGGTGAGCCCACTTTCACTTGTGTAATCCCTCTTCGCGTCTAACATCCATGCCCTATAGACCTTGTCACCTACTGCGAAAGAGAAAACGTACCTTTTGTCACCTTCCGCGACTGGACGAGCATCACCCAGACTTGCCAGAGCATTGTCGCCGGCAACATATCCGTCCAAGACGCGGCCAAGGGTCGTCTGTAGCGAGCACGGTCGGCCACCGTAGTTCAGATCAACGTCGTGAATGACGGCGCAGCCTCGACGTTGTTAGGGCAGATGGCATGGAAGTGTATCGTTTCTGCGTGTTTCTGCCCGGTAAGATCGCGATAGACGAGCAATGTCCGACGACCTTCGTAATAGAACACCGTCTCTCACCGCTAGATACTTCGAATAAGAACAGTCGAAAATTCACCTACTTAAGGCAAAGTATAGACAGCCCATGACGTCAACATGTAGCTCGTAGAAGTCCAGTGATGTCGAATGGAAGGACTGAAACTGCTTCTACTGACCCGCTGGCCGTGACGTCCCCTCGCGTCCGGCTTTCATCGGGAGCGTACAATCTGCTTCGGCAAAGTCCTGTAGTTTTTTCAGTCGTTGTGAAAGGCCACCAAAAGAAACAAGACAAACAAGTACTACTTCCATTGGTTGTATTGGTTCAAGCCGGCGGATCTAAATGTGGAAACTCCGCTCTATCGATAGACTCCTTCATCCAACCCTCCATTCAGCCGGCGCAAACTTCGCATACCGAGCATCAACCATGGGCCGCCCGAAGCGAAGCGTCCTCGCAGCGGCGGAAGAGTCCCTGACGCCGCCGGACTCGCTGCCACCCAATGAATTCGTCGTCCGCGTCGTTAAAGCAGAGGGCAACAATCTTTACACCTGCGAGCTGCCCAACAAGAAGTCGGTCGTTCTCGAGCTCGCTCAGCGGTTCCGCAACACTATCTGGATCAAACGTGGTGGCTTCGTCCTCGCCCAACGTTACGACGCGAGCGGTGGCGATGCGCGTCCCGCGGGGGAGATTGTCAATGTTGTGCGCGACGAGAAGTTGTGGCGGAAGCAGTCGTACTGGTATGGCTTCGACTCATTGTGACGCCCTCAGATGCTGACAAGTTCAAGGCCCAAGGAATTCGCCAAGTCCATGTACGGTGCGACCGACGAAGGCGACGATTCAATTGTAGGCAAGATGCCTGAGTCCAGTTCAGATGAAGAGTGAACCGGTGGTCGTTACTCGTCCTTGTCCTCAATCTTCCTTTGCGATTCCGAGTCACTCTCTCCTGCGGTGCCCCAGTAGGCCAAGACTACAGTGACGGCAAGAATGCCTACCACGACGGACGAGCTGGCAGCGGTGCTCGGAAACACATTCCAGGCCCATTCTTGCGCCAGCCACACGGGCCCGACGAGGAGCGGAAAGGGTGAGGCCATCCACAGCAAGTACGGCGTGGACCAGTAGAGATATGCATAGAACTGGTAGTGAAGGGATCGGGCGAATAGCAGCCCGATGACGTTGGCCGAGAGCACGGCCGTCATGGCGTACTCGGGCGTGACCCGCCTGGACACGGCGAGCTCCTCACGCGGCGTGAAGGGAGATTGGCCCCAGAGCAGGGGCGGTATCATGGCAGACCATGGCCGGTCTGCAAGCTTCATCCATCTCGTCGTGATAAAGGCGACGAGGACAGCGGTATGAAGAGAGAGAAGCGCAACGGAAAAGGACTTGCTGAGGAACACCTGCTCGCCCAGCATTCGCCAATTGACCGTCCACTCAAACTTGAATTGCCGTGACAGCTCGAATGCCCGTCCCAGATATGCCTTCCAGTCGGCGGCGAGGAATGGTACGGCGATGGCGAGCTGCAAGACCCCCATCTGCCAGGCCAGGTATAGGCTTCCACTAAAGCCTCGGCCGAGGAAGAGCACGACTGCAATGGCCGGAAGAACCAGCAGAAGCGACATCTTGACACCGAGCCCCCAGCTGTAGGCCAAGGCACCGAGGGTCCAGGACCTGCGCTGGAGCAAGAAGATAGCGAGCCAGAGGAAGAAGACGGCAAAGCAATCGTTGAAGCAGCGCAATATGAAGACGCTGTGCAGGCGCTTCGACAAAATTAGAGGAAGGATGAGGTACGGCGGTGCCTGAGGCTAGAGTTTAGAGCGATCCGTCCAGCAATATGTCTGGATGCCAGCCCTACCTTGGCCCGTCGATAGCACAGCATCACCAGGGCGAGCGTCGCGAGATAGATGCCAGCAAAGAGCTTCTGGGCGAGTAAAATGTTCTTTCCGCGGTTCGTCAGGTAGTAGAGACCCGCGTAGATATAGACATGTGCGGCCGGATAGACGAGGGGGCCGGTGCCGCCCTCTATCTTTGCGTAGTTGCGCTCGCCGGAGAGAAACTGGTCGACCTGCTCCATGTACGCGGCCCAGTCGATCTCGGTGTCTGCAAACGGTCATCGTCAGAGGAAAAGGGCGCGGGCACACATTTTGGTGGGAGACGGACACGGGACTCTCCAGATGACGAGGCAGCACAGCGCGGCATCGAGGAGCCAGAGTGCGGGCGCGACAAGGCTGGAGAGCGCATGACGACCGGTTGCGACGTCAACGACTAGGCGCCACAGGCCGTGCGCTTGGAGGCGCGACATCGTCACTGGCTCTGAACTACGATGAGATGACGTGAAAGGGTTTGAGGTGGGAGAGGGCGAAGAGCTACCTATAGCGAAAATAGTGCGAGTTTCGGTAATTTTACACAGTGCTGAACGTGTCGGAGCCTCAGGCTCAAAATTGGTAGACGAGCGCCTCGCCCCGACTTCATCATTATGGAATCTGACGACGTTTCAGCCTCCTATCAAGTCCCGTTACTTCATCGACAAGAGCTCGAGTTCGTTGCTGAGGTCTTCGCCTGCCACCCTGCGAATCTCGTTGACGAGTTCGACGACCCTCTCGGCGCAGCCATACGACGCCTGGTATCCCCAACCGGCATGCCCATAATTGTGGACGATGCGAAGGCCATCAGCCGTGATCTCGGTCTCAATTCTCACGCCGTCCCTCCGATACGGACGCAGGCCAACGCCATGCCTGATGATGCTAAGCCCGTCAATACCCTTGCCGCCGGCGAGGGTCGGGCAAACCTCGATGGCGCGCCTCATGATTCGAATGGCGATGTTGGGATCAGGGTCGGCGTCCCAGTTGTCAGGGTCAAAGGTGCCACCAAGGATGGTGCCCCCTCCGCCGGCGCGCTGCATGAGGTAAATGACCTCGACGTCGCTGTCTTCGGTCCCCGACGTGGTGATCATGGGATGGCATTCGTTGCGCACCAGAACCGTCTGGCCCCGCACAGGCAGCATCGTCGTATCGCGCACGCCGCCTAGCTTCAGCGACCCCAGGCCCGTGGCGTTGACGACGATGACAGACGCCGCCGCCGCCGCGCCGCCTATGTGGCTCATGACTCGAGCCTCTGAAATGTCAGTCAGGACGGCGCGCCTGACGACGACGCCGTTCCTCAGGCACTGGCCGAGCAGCCACTGCAGGTACGTGGCTGTGTTGATGCAGACGCTGGTGAACTCGCAGCCAGACTCGTGCCCGGACACGACCTCGTCCGGTCGCAGCTCGCGGTAGTCGGGCAGCACCGACGCGTACCACGGGTCCCGGTCGAAGAGCGAATCCTTGAGGACGTCCGGATGTTGCAGGTCCTTGTCGCGCCGGTACACGCGGCTGCCTGCCTCGTGTCAGTTTGCCAGCGCGCAACGCTCAAGGAAAAGGCGCGGCTTGCTCTGGAAGTGGACGCCAGCCTCGGGGACCTGCTCCGCCAGCCGCTTCAGCTCTGGCCAGGTCCGACGCTCCCATCTGCTATTTTCGCGGTCCGCCATGCTGTACGCGCAAGGCCCAAGCTCAGCCGCGATGCTCGGATGCGGGCAGCAAGGGGGGCAGGGGACGCACGGCAGGACGTTGGCACCGGCCCAGGGCGACGCGTATTCGATGTGATAGTCGCCGGGCATGTGCTTGGCGACGATGGTGACGGCGTTGCCCTTGCTCTTGGACAACAGCAGCGCCGACGTCAGGCCGCTGACACCGGCCCTGGACGAGCCATCAGACGAGCGAGGCAGAGCGGGAGCAGCTCGACGACTCACCCGACGACCACGACAGAAGTGGGCATTCTACAGTTCGTCAAGCTGGAATTGATGATGGGTGGAGTGAAGGCAGATGCAGCTGTTCCTGCAGAGGAGGAGGAGGCATTTCGCTCTCCGCATCTATCACCGGGCCGAGGCTTACGGCCGCTCTTCTCCCGCTAGGCCGATTCCCGGGTCATGTTGAGAGCGGCTCACCGCGGTCCGGCTCTCGATCCCTCCCTTTCTCTCATCGTCCCCGCCAAATTTGCCTGCCCGGATCGCCGGCGGACCAGTCGAGGCACCGCAGGGCACAGACTGGATGCATGGGGTGGACTGACCTCTATCCACGTGGTCGCTCATCATGCGCAGGTAACTCGATCGATGCAGCACCATCATCATCGCTAGTCGGTCTGCCCACCTTTGAGACAGGTGGTGTAAAAAGGAACTGGTACGCTCTGATGTCGCCGTTTGATGGGACGCCGGGAATCGAGCCGGGTCTGGCACATCGCTGTCGGCACGGGCCGTCAGTCTGAATGCATGTTTGAGTATGTAAGTCGGCCCTTTGAACGCTTTTTGTACCATGACCCGAGTATTGGCGAGCGCGACAAATTTCGACATTTGCTCCCTGTACGAACTTCTTGCTCAAAGGCTGTAGCCTGCAATACATCGTACCCATGTTCCCAAGGCCGGAGTTTGCCGAGACGGTATCCCTACCCTACAGCGCTGTCTTGTCTCTGCATGGGTCGTGACACCACGCCGCTCGCATGGTGAGGAGTGAGGAGCTTTCGACACGTTCGCCAAAGTCACCCACGGAAGGATTGAAGGAAGTCGAATGTTGCAGAATCGACAGATAAGAGTCCGAAATCCCTTTGTGGTAGTTTCATTTCTCTCAGAGATGGCAGCTTGCGATGGCGTTTTTTGACGTATACTCTTGGTGATACGGTTGCGCTGAGAACCATGTCGTCTGAATGGAATACAAAAAGTGAAACATATATAAGACATAAAATCTCCTGACGACCTCACCTTGGGGGGCTGGCGCAACGGTAGCGCGGTAAGCTTGCCTACACTCCACACGACTAGGAGTCACACGTCCCTAACAGTAAATAGTCAGATTCCAGTACATGGTAATTCCTGAAGGTTATCCGTTCGAATCGGGTGCTCCTCAAAATTTTCTTTTTTTCCCAGTCTGTTTTTAAGCTCAGCACGAGCACTGGGACACACACAAAAATCGTCTTGTTTGCTCTCTTGTTTAATCTGAGGGACGGTTGGCCAATCAGGCTTCTATTGGCCAGAGACGGGTAGCTTCTTGTCGACTAACTGGGGGGTTATATCGACACAGCATATCTTGCCAAAACCAAGATCCAAAAGGACGGACTACGCGACGATGCAGTGAGAGCTCACCGGGGCCAGTGGTGCCCTACAGTAGGGCTGTTAGGCGAAATTTATGCTTGGCGGCGACAGGGAGACAAGATTGCTCCGTTTCGCATGCCGTGGCCGGTCATTTCACGAAGGAATACGACGCTATACCACATTATTGTATACGATGGGCTCGCAGCCTGAAGAGAGGCTGCCTAGATGAGCCGCACAGCCACAGGATGGTGGGCATGAGCGCGTTTGCTGAACGCGTTACACAGCCAAAGAGAGACGCACGGGAACCTGCAGCGCGTAGGCGCATGTGCTTTCCTTGATGCACACACATACATACATACATACGTGGTGGCACTGGTGACCTATCGTACCCCAAACGGACAAGAGCCTTACGGACAGTAGTGGGTGAACGACGATGTGATGGGCGGCACAGTACAGCGTGGCAGAGTTGTAAGTCCGCACACTGCCCGCTTAGGCAGCCGGCTGTGGCGGCCATGGTGATGATGGCTTTTGCATACCTACCTAAGTTCCATGTAGGCGTATGTGTGTATGTAATGCAGCGAGTGGAGGGATGCAAAATAAGGAAACCGGAAGCACACGGCGAGGAGAACAAAAGAAAAATGGGAGGGCCCCCGAAACACTGGCGAGGCACAGTATGAAATTACATACTACGCGCAAAAAGAAGACTGGATGGATCCGCAGGGAGGGAGCAGGCTCGTGGAGGGAGGGAATATCGACGCTCGCGGTGGAGAGGGGACACGGGCAGAAATGCTTTCTCGTCCTGAACCATCCGTCATTCCATTCGAATCATGGCGCCCTCTCCCCGACCAGACCAGGTAGAAGAGGGCAGGCAGTGGCGCAGGAAGTCATGTGGTCGTTGAGGCCGCAAAAACACGCCCGGAGCTCTGCGGGCGTGGCGTGGCTTATGTAGTATGTAAGTAGTAGGCATGTGTTTCTATCACGACAACGACAACCTCTCTCCTCCGGACCACGACGCCGTTCCCGACGGGCGAGAAGCCCCGGGTAGTTGGTCCCGGCACATGCAGGGCCCGAGGGCGCCCATCCATCATTTCTGTCACGCTGGATTGGCGCCGGAGCCCGCACGTCCTCTCAAACGAGGGTGTGTTCGTTGCTGGGTTAAGTCCTGGAGAGAGGGCCGCAGGATCGAGGCTGCTGCTACTGCTAGAGGCGCTGCCGGAGGCTCGGCGTCTCCGGAATGTGCGCTTTCGCACGGTGAGTGCCAATTCCCGCCGGGGCAGGGTCTCACGAGAGAAAATCTCCCCAATCGTTTGTGTTTGCACAAGTCTCTTTGCTGTTGTCAGTTTTGAGTTCCTCTCTCTACCATCCGCTCTCTACATCTACACATGCTGTATGTGTGTAGGGACGTAGATATACCCATGTAGGCAGCATGAGCGAGACCCGTGCAGTACCGTGCAGCAAGGTGGTCTGCATACGGTACAGCACAGTACTAAAGTACCGACAGCCAACAGCAGCATCCAACCATCCTATCAATGTTCACACTGGGATGCAAGGTGCGACCCAAACCGAGCCTGCCAGTGCCAGACACCTCCCCCAATCGCCTCCTAAGTAAACTGCACAGTATATAGCACCGCGAGGGGTGCTCCATGCCACGGCGCTTCGTCTCATCACCTGATGGCCGCTGTCGTGCTTTAAGCTCACAGGTGCTCGTGGCCGGTCCCCCCTGCCTTAGGTACCGACCCTGACCGCGTCGTCGTCAGCCGGTACCGGGCCGGGACCTCAACGAGACGTGCCGGGGGGGAGGCGGCGTGATGGGGTAGCGGGCTGGGGAAGCTACTACTCAGCTCACAGAAAGCTCGGCGTCGTTTCAAGTAGCTGTCTGCCTCAGATACTTGAAGTGGATCTGGCTTTCGATGCTCCCTTGAGGCCCCGCATGATGGAGCCGACCCTGCGGGTACGAGCGGGTACCTGATGCCAGGGTAAAGCTACGTGGACCCGAGGGAGGATGACCCTCATTTTTTCGCCGTCCTCAGGAATCCCTCCTCCCACCGCCCCCAATACTGGCGGAGTCAAGACGCCGCGCCAAAAAATCCTCCCACACGCCCCCCCCTCTACTACTCCAGGGCCTGTTGGCATTCATTGCCTGCTGCATCGCCAACTAAGCCTCACCCTTCACCCGAACACAGTCTCACTGCCATTCGACATTTCTATATTTTACATTTTATCGTGCCCTTTTACAGAAAGCAGTTGGCTGTGACGGCGCCGCATTCCATCCTCTCTCTCGCTAGGCGAAAGGGGGGCAAAATCGCCTCACGACCGCCTCCTCCCGCGTCCGACGACGGCACGCGCGCCCCTTCTTGCTCGCGTCTCTTTGTTGGTTTCTCGGCCCACGACCGCGACCGCCCAGTCTCCCTCCGATTCGCTGCTCTCGACTCCTACATGATTGCGCGCCTTCGCTGTCTGTGACGACGACGCACTCTTTTTTGTCAACGACGCCTCTTGTGTGTGACGAGCAACGATGCTGCCTCTTTCATCGCCGCCCGCCACCGCAGTACACGCCACCGCCTGAAACTGATCGAGAGACGAAATGGCCCTCTGGCCATTCCGCCGCAAGGGGGCCGCCCGGAAGCGTCCCCGGAGCGGCGCCGCGCTCTCCGACGCCGAATACCCCCCTCCCCAGAGCCGTGCTGAGCCAGCTCTGACCCGGGTTGCATCTAAGAAGAAGCAGCGTACCGAGTCGGCCAAGTTGCAGCGCCGTCCGCGGGCTTACAGCTTCTCTCCCAGCCGCCGTGACTCTATTCGCGTTGCCGGTAAGGCTCGACTCAAAACCGCCGACCCCGATTCCGTCCCCGTCGCGGCTCCCACCTCCCGAGGCGGCGCCGTCGACGGGGGAGGCGTCGACGAAATCCAACCCTGGGATAGGATGCCTACGCTTCATCACAGGACGAGCCTCCAGCCGATGCGCAGGAAGAGTAGCAAGCGGAGGAGAGACGATCACGAGAGAGAGGCCGAGATCAAGGCCATGAGTTCCCTCACCCCCGCTCGACCGACTGGCACCTTATCCAAGCGGAGTAGCAAGAGGGCCAAGACAACGAGCGGCGTCGGCCCCGGGGGACAGTGGGAGAAGCCCGCGTCCAACGTGTCACTCTCGCTCTTCGACTCCATCCACTCGAGCCAGTCGTCCAACGACTCGGATTGTGTCTCCTTCAAGGTCTCCACCCTAGATGCCCTTGCTCCCCGCCCGACATTGCTGTGCGCCGCCAGCTCGCGATGGACGCCGTCGCGGGCTTCAGCGCCGACCCGGTCGGGCTCACAAAAAAAGTCTCTGGCGGAGCGGGAGGCCATACCTGAGGAAGGGCTGGACTCGCGCAAGCGCGTCGACGACCTTGCCGATGGCCTGGACGCCAGCGATCTGCGGGAGCTGATGGAAAGAGATAACCGGAGGAGGGAAAGGAAACGCCAGCGCGACCAGGAGCAGACGGAGCGGAGGCTCGCCCGCAGAGCCGACGCCCAACGGAGGGATGAGGACGATGCCAGGAGGTCTGGCAGACTGCCCACGCCGAATCTCGAGCGTGGCGTCCTTGGCCGCGAGCTGGTCGGCCTCGGCCTCGAGCCGCCGTCGGCCGTCGTCACTTCGTCCCGGAAGCGGGAGTCCCCTACCTCGCACCACATGTTTGACGTACAAGACCTGCAGTCGCGGGAACCGCTGGATACCTTCCACCGCACAGAAACGCTCCCTAAAGACCAGCAGTTTCTGGAAGACGAAGATCCGGCGGTAGCGGCATCTGAGGCCTGCGCCGTGTCGCCTGCCCAACAGGCTGAGCCGGTTTCCGCTCTGCTACATGGCTCTATCCTCGCCGGCATCCTGCGGTCCAAGAAGTCGCTGTCTAAGTCGACGCTGAGCTCGGACAAGGACAAGACGACGATCGAGGAAGACACCCCCCACAAAGACTCGGACGGCAGCACCAAGACGGGCCGTCTGTCCTTCATCTCATTTCTCCGACGCGGCCGGAACAGGCGCGGCCCAGGCCCGTCGTCCTTCTCCAACACATCCCGTGAGGAGATGCAAGCCGTGGCGGCGGCCCAGGCCGATGCTCTGGCCAGGCTGCAGGGCGAAGACACCGCCTCACAGTGCGGCCATCCGCCTGGCAGCAGACACGGCGGCGGGGGGCCCAAGCGCACGCGGTCACGCTTCCGTGAAGACCTTCCGGACTTTCCACTCTCTCCGCCCGATTCTCGCGTGCAGTCTCCTGAAGCGGAGCCGCCGCTCCCCGTCGTGGACGAGGTGAAGACGCCGCCTATGGAGTCTCGGCCACCGTCGCCCGATCCCGACGAGCTGTCGCCGGCCGGGGCGCGTCAATTCCGCGACACGCCACCAGAGACGATGCAAGGCGTAGCGTCGCGCGATCCGCAGCCCTCCATGTCACTAGCGTCCATCGACTCGGAGGCGTCTTGGCTCTCGGGCCGAGTGGGAAGCCGGCATCGATCAGTGCTGCGCGACAGCGTGGCGCGAGCAACGCGGCGTGACCGTGCCTTGTCGGACTCGCTAGCCAGTAGCGGCCACGAGGATGTGGCGGTCGGAGACGACGACTATCTGTCGGCTCTGGCTGCCGACCGGATCTCGGCCGACAGGACGTCCCAGAGGCTTTCGGGCTGCGGCCTCCCCAGCAGTGACGACGAGCCCATGGACGAGGGCCATGGCGACGTGCGGTGGGGGACCGTGGCAGGCTCCAAGCCGCGAGTCGTCCGCTCTCACCGGCATGACAGAGACACGATGCGCAGTCGCGAAGGGCTTTTGAACGACTATCCCGCCGGCCCGATCGTTGGGTACTTTGATGACGATGATGACCTGTAGCGATGGGTCTTGCCGAGGGGATGCGCGAAGACTCGGCTACTGAGGATTATGCCTGTTGGCGATGCCATTGACGAAGAGCTGCAGAGGAGCCTCCCACATTTTGCTCCACCAGCACAACTGCCGTCTACACGATGAGAACTACCGTCCAGGAGAGAAACAGTTACCCCACAGCAGAACAACGACGATCTACACGAAAGGAACACGGGACAACCAGAGATCCAGCTGAAACCGCCGCCGACGGACATCCGGTCGACAGTCACTCGACGACACATTTCCTTCATTGTTCAGCTGGCCTCGAGCCGTCACCACACTCGCTTCAGCCTTCCCTTTGTCGTGAAACTCACCCAAGTCACTCTTTCAAGCTATTTTCTTACGTTCGATCGCTTCAGTTTTTCTTGTCGTGGAAGAACGACGGACGGCTGGCGGAAACAGTCTGACGAAGGGGTAGGAAGGACTACTCAGCTTTTCGCTCATCGAGCTGGCTCACTGAGGCCCATTACCTCAGGCGGCTCTTTGCTCATCTGGCTCACTCAGGCGGGCTCACCCTAAGGACAGGCCGCTCGACGCGTCGGGCTTGGCCGAACAACCAGCTCTGGCGTCCCTTTGGGTTTATACGTATGTAGCGACGGTCACGGCGCATCTTGATTGGCGATTTTCTCACAGGGCATACACTGCATTAGATACCCGTGCATCGTTGGAAAACAGGAAACACAGAAAAATAAGACGCGCTGATGTCTCGTCTCTTGATGTTGATGACGGCGCGAGGTCTTTTGAATGGTGAGAAGAGGGGAAGACGACGGGCTTGGAGCGGATTGGACGATCTGGGGGTGGATGTGGAGGATTTCTCAGCGCTTGTGGCGGGCTGCATACGTCGTGGCTTCTATTTAATATAGAGGACAATTCAATTCTGACGATGGCGTGGACGATTTTATGGTGAAGAAGGCTTAAGTGTCGAAGGTTGAAGCGGCTACGCCACAGAAGCTGTATGGGGCGGTGCTCGAGTTGCCGCGCCAACGCACGTGAACGCGGCTGTGTCAATAACAACAAGGCTGCTGTTACAACTCTCATTCGCGCCACCACAAACCGACGACGCCAAAGATTACCCGGGCTCATGACGAGCACGACGCGCAAAAACACAACACGATGTCGTACAATCCGCGGATGAGCATGGCACCCTCGGCGCAGCAGGGACGGTCGCGCAGCAAAAAGGAAGACGAGGCAGACGCATTCATGCGGCTCTCAGACCGCGAGATCGTCGGCTGCATCACCGACATAGGCATCAACTTTTCCGTCGCGGATCTGCAGAAGCCCAGCCCGACGCATGTGCAGCAAATATTCGAATGGTTCGCCGAGCTGCTGCTCAACGTGACGCTCCGGACCGTTGAGGCGCCGATGCGGGCCGCGGCCGAGGACGTCTGGGGCGACTTTGCCGATCTGGTGCCGGTCGAGACGCGCAACCTTATGGCCTTTTACGTGTCGCTGAGAAGACTGCTGGTTGAGTGCGGCGTCAACGACTTTAGCTTGAACGACCTGTACAAGCCTACGTACGAGCGGCTCGTCAAGATCTTCAGCTACCTCATCAACTTTGTGCGTTTCCGCGAGTCGCAGACGGCCGTCATCGACGAACACTTCAACAAGACGCAGTCGGTAACGGCCCGCATCGAAACGCTGCACGCCGACAACGAGGACCATGAGGCCCAACTCGAAGCCATGCACCGCAACCGCAAGGCCATGGAGGCCCAGGTGCGGGAAAAGACGATGCGAAACGAGCATCTCAAACGCTGTCTTCTGGAGCTGCGACGTAATCAGGAGAAGGTGGCCGGTCGGCTCGAGGAGGCCAAGCTGAAAAAGAGCCAGCTGACGAGCCAGCTTGAGCAGAAGACGCAGGAGAAGCTGACGCTAAAGCAAGAAAGCGCCAAGCTGCGTCCGTACATGCTTCAAAGCCCTTCGGCCCTGCAGGACAACCTGGCAGAGCTGCGCGAGATTCTCAACAACGACAAGTCGCGCATCGACGCGTTGGACCGACGTGCCCGCGCGCTGCAGACGTCAACCGACTCCTTCGCCATGGTGTCGACGGACGTGGCGTCTTGCATCAAGATTCTCGACGACATCGCCGTTGAGCTAGCCAAGGAAGAAGAAGAGATGGCCCGCAACGCGAAACAGCGCGACGCCCTCTCCGAAAGGGGAAACAATGCGCGTGAAGTTGAGAGGGCGGAGACGATGCTGCGTCGCCAGCTGACCAAGTGGACTGAACGAACGGAGAAGTTGCGCGACCAGAGTAACCAGAAGGCGCAGGAAGCCAAGGACAAGATGCACGAGTTGCGGGCCGTTCACAAGAAGCTTACTGAGGAACATACGGATAAGACCAAGGAGATGGAGATTCGGAGGGTGAGGATCGAGCAGACGGAGAAAAAGGTAAGCTTCTTTCCAATCATCTGTGCGTATAGGCGTGTCGTATGCTGACATAGTGGGAAACAGATGCTCGACCTGAAGGAAAACATCGAGAACGAGGTGCATGCCGCTCACGACGAGTATCTGAAGATGGAGGCGCACATCAAGCTGTACATTACGGAGATGGAGCAGACCATTGGCTAGGCATGATGGGTGTGAGAGTTTGGCGCTTGGGGATTGGCGGCGTCCTTCATGTCCTGTTTTTCTTTTCTTTTCTTTTCTTTTTGATTTGAGGACCCGGAACCACTAGGTACGCGGGTCTCTACTCCGCGATGTCACGCGGCACCTCAAACTCGAACCAGCGGTCGAAGACGACGTGCACAGGGACGGGTTCCTGGACGCAAACGTCGTCGTCTCTTGCACCCAGCAGCGGCATACTCTCATCGAGCGTCGTCCACAACTCGTCTCGGCCATCCGTCTTCCTCGGCTCCACGACTGCAGCCCTCAGCCCGTTGCGGGCCGCGCATTCGACAAGGCCTGCGACGGAGAGGTTAAGGCCCTGAGCCGACCACTCGCTTCCGTCGCGGTGCAACTCGACGAAGCCATAAACCACCAGAAGCGGCGGCGAGAGCCTAGGCTGGAAGTCGTCTGGCGGCGGTGGCGTTGTCGTCTTATGAGCGAGGAAGACGGCTAGGTAGGCGCGCAGATGGGTGACGGTCGGGATGAAGGCGACGTGCAAATGACGCGAAATGGCCGCCTGTAATAGCGGCGTCTGCAGAAGCGGGTGGAGACGGTGTTCGGAGTTGAGCTGTTGCTGTTTCACGTCTTGGACGAGGCCGTCGAGGAAGAGCCTCTTCGGCCAGCAGACGAGGAGCGTTGTTGGATGGCTATGGTGAGAGAGGATGCGGTCGAGGAGCTCGGAGGGTGTGGCGGGTGCGAGGACGATGGGGACATGAGATGATGGCTTCTGCTCCATGGGGGAGTGTCCACGATTTGGTAGAGGGTGGTTTTCATGTCGTTTTCGGCGGGAGCAGTGAGGTTAACAACAATGTCTTTTTGAGAGACGGAGTGAAGTCAGTAACACGCAATCACGTGGTCATCGCGAAGTCGTCGAAGAGGATGATCGCCGCACGTGACCAATGACAGCCAGATCCTCTTCAACCCAACTTCCAACCTCTAGCTCGTCCGTCGTCTGATAGAACCCAGGGCCTCACACAAGCTGGAATGGAGTCAGTCGCCCGAATCTCGGGTCTCATGGAGACAGGTAAATTATGTTTTTCCTTTTTCGGCTTTGGCCTGCTACAGTCATACTGCGATTCGCAACTCCTGGCTAACGGTCGACGGCGCACAGCTCGAGAGTTGACGCTCGATGCCGCCCAAGCTACGCGCGGCGCCCGTGTGGGAACCCGTCCATTGGACCGCACGCAGATGAAGAAGCTCCTCGACAGCAGAAACGATCGAGAGGTTCTCGAGGGCTTGCGGCGCGTCGTCTCCGTTGGTGGCCCGCGAGTTGTCATCGTCTAGGCAGCAAGTTTGCCCATCCGCTGACGAAGAGGCCTTTCGCAGATGATGTATCGCAACCAGAAGACGCTGCCCTTTTTCTCCTCGGTCGTCAAGAACGTCGCCTCTCCGAATCTAGAGATCAAGAAGCTCGTCTACATTTACCTCATTCACCATGCCGAGCACGAGCCCGATCTTGCCCTGCTGTCCATCAACACGATCCAAAAATCCTTATCCGACACCAACCCTCAGGTGCGCGCCCTGGCCCTCAAGACCATGTCTGGCATACGCGTTCCCGTCATCAGTCAGATCGTCGCCTTGGCCATCAGAAAGGGCGTCGCCGACATGAGTCCTTACGTTCGCAAGGCCGCCGCCCTCGCTATACCCAAATGTTACCGTCTCGACCCCGGCCAGTCGCCCCAGCTCACGGACTGTCTCGCCACCCTCCTTGGTGACAGGCAGTTTTATGTCGCCGGCGCCGCAATATCGGCTTTTATGGAGATATGCCCTACCCGCATCGACCTAATCCATCAGCATTATCGGGGTCTGCTGCGCAAGGTCGTCGATATGGACGAATGGAGCCAGCTGGCCCTCCTGCGCCTCATGACCTATTATGCCCGTAGATGCTTTCCGCGGAGGACTCGACCGTCGCCTAAACAGCCGTCCCAGCGCGGTGACGGCATCGACGATTTCTACGGCGAGTCGTCGGCCGTCTCGTCCGGCCATGGCCTTGGTGTCTCAACGTTGGACCCGGACCTGGTACTTCTCCTCAACTCGATCCGACCCCTACTTCAGAGCCGCAACTCGGCAGTCGTCATGGCAGTGACGCGCTGCTACGTCGACGTCGGCACGGCCGAATACGTCAAGCTCGCCATCGGCCCGCTTGTCGCTCTCCTCCGAGGCGCGCAGGACATGCGACAGATGGCCCTCTACAACATTGTTTCCGTCTGTCTTGCTCATCCGGGCGACTTCGTCAAGTACGCAAGCCACTTCCTCGTCAGGGCCACCGACGCGCCGCCCGTATGGGAACTCAAGCTTGAGGTTCTCACCATCATCTTCCCCCATGGTCCACCTCAGGTCAAGAGCCTCATCCTCAAGGAGCTGGAGCACTTTTCGAGAGGCTCAAGCAAGGCTCTGGTCCGCGAGGCCGTCCGCGCTATCGGTCGGTGCGCTCAATCGGATGCCGCCACGGCACCTCGCTGTCTGAAGTTGCTCCTCGGTCAGATTTCCAGCCTCGACGGCACACTCGCGGCCGAATCGTTGACGGTGATCCGTCACCTGATACAACGGGATGCAGAAGCCCATGTCGGAACCGTCGTAAGGCTCGCAAAGAACCTCGACTCGGCTACAGATCCGCAGGCCAGGGCCACCATCATCTGGCTCGTCGGCGAATTCTCCGGCCTGAACGGCGAGGATAATATTGCGCCGGACGTTCTGCGCATCCTCGTCAAGGATTTCGCCACCGAATCGGAGCCAGCGAAGAGACAGATTCTACTCCTCGCCGCAAAGGTCTACCTCCACCACATCAACCGCACCACCGCCGACAATCAGCCCGACGCCGACAGTGACTCTCCTCCGCCGCCGCGTAGTGAAACAGAGCAACATCCCATCTCGCGATTGTGGGATTACGTCCTCCTCCTCGTCCGCTATGACAGCTCCTACGACCTACGCGACCGAGCACGAACATACCGTTCCCTCCTCTGCGTCCCCCAACTCGCCACCCTCATGCTCCTAGCACCTAAACCGGCACCCCAAGCTCCCAGCCCGTCCGAATCCCGCCGCGGCTTCTCCCTCGGCTCCTCTACGCTCGTCCTCGCCGGCGCGGGTGGTGTCCACGGCCTAAGGGGTTACGAACCCTTACCGGATTGGGTCGCTTCCGGTGACGAGCCGGATCCTAAGCTACGTGATCTTCCACACCAACAACAACAACAACAGCAGCAGCAGCAGAAGCAAGAGGGTCCGTGGCGGACTGTCTCGGCGAGTGAAAGGCTCGAGGATGCGGCTAAGGCGGTGCCATCGTCGATGGGAACGAATGGGCTCGGTGAGGGTCTTGGGACGAAGACGTTGGATGATTGGCTTGCGGAGGGAGAGGGAGATGGTCAGGAGGTGGTGTCGGAGGATGAGTCGGACGAAGAAACGGATGAGGAGGAGAGTGATGAGGAGGATGACGAAGAGGATCAAGGGGATGAGGATGCGGGTGAGAGGACAAGGCTGACGATGAGTTGACGTTGCCTTGAAGGGAACTCTGCGGCGAGATGGCATGAGCGGTGGATGCTGCAGGCGAGGTCTTGAAATTCCCGTTTCAGCAGGCAATGTTGCAATAGGGGCGTCGGGGTCAAAGACAGAGAGTCTGCATCTATAGAAGGCGATGGGCTAAACTAGCGAGTTCCATTGGTACAGCACCTCAGCATCTTGGGGCTTTTCATTCAACGATCGAGGGGTCTATCGTCTTTTTTTCGAAGGTCCCCAGCTCCATGGCGGCGGGTCAAGGACCCCAGCACAGAGGCCTCCCTCACCCCCTGCCGGCCATTACTCCTTGCCGCCAATGTAGCGATAGACGACAGAAAAGTCACGGCCCCTGCAGTCCTCCCGCTTCTCGGCGGCCTCGTAGACGCCCAGGGCCGTGTCGGCGAGAACCATGTTGGCACCGGCCTCCTCGGCGGCCACCATGGCCAGCCGCAGATCCTTGCGCATGAGGGAGACGCCGAAGCCGCCGCGGTAGTCGCGGGCGGCGGCGGCGGACTCGGCAACGCCCCGGACCGGGTTGTTGATCTCGCTGGGCCAGCAGCGGCCGGTGCTGACGTTGATGACGCCGGCGAGCGTCTTGGGGTCCAGGCCCCAGCGGATGCCGAGGTTCATGGCCTCGGCGGTCGCAATGTTGCTGAGGGCCAGAAGGTAGTTATTCGCCAACTTGGCTGACAGGCCGGTGCCCTGGCGGCCGCAGTGCAGCACCTTCCGGCCCATGAGGAGCAGCACAGGCTCGACACGTGGCAGGTAGGCGGCGTCGTCGCAGCCTAGCATAAAGGTGAGCGTGGCAGCGGTGGCGCCGACGACGCCGCCGGACATGGGCGCGTCGACGAAGATACCCTGGCGCGCGGCTGCTACAGTCTCGGCCACCTGTCGCGATGTCGATGGATCGATGGTGGACGTGTCGATGAAGACACGATCTCTTACGGGCAGCGAGCTCGTGAGAATGGACGAGTAGACGGATTGTACATGCTGAGGCTCGGGGAGCACCGTGATGACTGTATCCTGACAAGGCAAGTTAGCACAGCACGGTACCGTTCATCTTGCTTCGCAGGCAGCACGGGGGATGCTCAAGGTATGACTATCAGAGGATTGGCTAAGAAGTGATAATCAGGGGTAAGGCCGGAATGCAGGACGCAAGCTGGCCCGACTTAGATCATAGAATGGATAGATCAATGGCTCATCATGTAGCGAGTAAGGGCAGGAGGTTCGAGTAGCGAAGTGATCACCTACAGCGTCTTTGGAGGCGTCGAAAGCGCTGGATGCAAGCACGAGGGATGCGCCGCCGGATGTGGCATTGACCTGGAGCTGCTTCATGGCGTCGGCATTGATGTCGAAGACGGCAATGCTGTCATTCGACCCGAGCTTCGACTGCAGATTCTTGGCCATCTGGAACCCCTGATCGGGCGTCAGCAAGGAGAGAAGAGCGAAGGGCTTATAGCGCCTACCATCTGGCCGAGCCCGACAAAGGCATAATTGTCAAGGCGAGGCACCGTGCTGGCGAAGCCTCGCCTCTGGATCAGGACAGCCAGACGCGAATAGGCGACTCTCATGGTGCGACGCGGGCAGTGATGTAGCTGCGGCTACCGGAGAACCATTGCGAGGGGGGGGAGTACCTCGTTTAGAGTCTCAGCGAGGAGGTAGGATGGCCAGTGAGCAGCGAGACACTGCGGGGGAGGCCTAAATGCTGGCAGCAAAGCCGCTCATTGCCGGTGCGAGCCACGGCTGAAGGGGGCGGGCCAAGCAGGAAGAGAGAAGCCGCATATTGATGTTAATGAAATAGGTAAGGGGAGAGAAGTAAAGGGGGGCTGAGGAAAGAAAGAAGAGTGTTGAATTTCGAGAAAGACATAAAAAGTTGAAGAAAAAATTTCGAAGGTGAAGAAATTTGTCGACTGTACTGCCATGGATGTGGCCTAAGGCGGTCACCGTCGGCAGTATCCACAACGACCTCACTTGAGTAAAGCCTTGCACTCCAAGAAGCAGCGAAGAGGAAACGGGAAGTGACTGTAACGAAGGATGTGCAGCTGACTTCTCGTCTTCTATCAAACGACTACGCAGCGCTCTTCACACAGAAATAGTCAAAGTTGCAAAAAGCCGGTGCCGATGAGAAGTCAGACTCCCATGACTAGAGGTATCCAGCGTGCTTCTTTGCATCTCTCAAATGCCCCCGTACTATCGCCTGCCCTGTATATGCCCATGAGCAGTGCCTCTGCGCCTAAACTGCTTGACACGGGCCTACGGATGAAGTTGGTGCGAAGGGCACCAACTGTGCTCTAGGGTAGGAAATGCCACAGGACCGGAACGTCTCCAGTGCGCGGCCAAACACTGTATTTTGTCCCTCAATGGATCATTTCACACAATTTCTACTCAGCCACACATCCATCGACGCTCGCCATTGAATCGCCTCGGATGGACCTCTTGCCATGGGCTGTAGCCGCCAGCGCGTGTGTATGGCTAGGCACCGTCTCCAGGGCCGTCCCTGAGCCGTACATGGTGTTTGATGGCCTTGCTCAGTGAGTGTGAGCTAGCTAACGGCAAACCAGGACGAGGTGTTTCATATACCCCAGGCTCAAAGATATTGTCATGGAAGATTCGGCGAGTGGGACGATAAGATTACGACGCCTCCTGGCCTGTGAGCTCACCATTGCCCGAGGAATCGAGACGCTGGCTTCTAACGCGAGCAGCTATCTACTGTCCAATCTGCTCCCACAGGCTTTCAACGTGACAGGACTGAGCTGGACTCACAGCTGCGAACCAAATAGTCTTCGTGCCTTCAATCTCGTCGGCTTGGCCGTACTAGCCTACTTATTCCTGCTCTGCCGGCGCCGGATCGAAGAGCGCCTCTCGCCAACACAGCAGCAGCCTCCGACGAGATTCGCCATTCACTCGGCCTGCAATGTCGCCCTGTTTCCCTTGTTGTTCTTCTTCTCCGGACTGTACTACACGGACGTCGCCTCTACCGCCGTTGTACTTGCTGCCTTTCTCAACCACCTCAATCGCGTGGCTCGCGACCGCAGCTCTACGAAGAGTGATCTTTTCACCGTCGCGCTGGGGCTTTTAGCCCTTCTCATGCGTCAGACCAACGTATTCTGGGCCGTCGTGTACATGGGCGGCATGGAAGTCGTGCACGCCATCACGACTATGAAATCAGAGTCGAAGCATCCGCCTGTCATGAATGGCCGAATCGACCAACTCCTGTTTATGATTCGAGAGTACTCCATTGGTCGCGTCCACGACCCGCCTCTATGTAAGGCTAAAATGGATGGTAAGCGCTGAACTGTGCAGCTTCTCCCGTCATGGCTGCTGAGTCCCGTGACAGATACACTCCTCACGGCCTTCAGCTTCGGAATTGCCGCCTTATGCAATCCCATTCGGGTATTGAGGCAGATCTGGCCATACATGACGGTTCTTGGAGCCTTTGTTGTCTTTGTCGTCTGGAACGGAGCCGTTGTTCTCGGTAAGACTCTGTTTGAAGCTCACCAAAGGTTCTGAACCCTGATAAAGCACAGGGGACAAGTCGAACCATGTGGCCACCATCCACTTTGCTCAGTTACTCTATATGTGGCCCTTGTTTGTCTTCTTTTCGTGGCCCTTGCTGCTGCCGCAAGCTCTCGGCCTTGATGCGGGCCTGAGAACATTCTTGACGTCGGTTTTGAATGCACGGTGGGCTACAGCCAGGAAAGAAAACGACACCAGGAAGCACGCGCTATCTGATGCTACGCCCAAACGACGGCGATCTCAAATACAAAAAACTTCACAGAAGGCTGAGCGTCTGAGGAACCTCCTCTGGATAATCTGCTTTCTGGGAGCCATCCTGCTTTGTTGCGCCATAGTGCGATTCAACACCATCATTCACCCGTTCACGTTGGCCGACAACCGACACTATATGTTCTACGTCTTTCGATATTCGATCGGTCGCGCATCATGGATTAGGTACACGCTAGTCGGACCGTACTTGCTGAGCTGTAATATGATCATGAGTGCCATGGCAGGATACAGCAAAGGGTGCCAGGAGGCGAGCCGTGCGTCTCATAGCCAACTGCCACCTGCTCCCCCAAGGACCAACTTCATCCATGACGCGGAGTCAGAAGATTCCGAAGTCGACGAAGACGCCGAGGAGGCTGGGAAGATGCGGCACCCAGGCAAGCCCTTGCGACCCAACCCGCTTCGTCACTTGCCGTCTCTGCCATACACCTCCACCGGCCTCATCTGGCTGTTGGCTACAAGTCTCTCCCTGGTGACGGCGCCGTTGGTCGAGCCGCGGTACTTTATCGCGCCTTGGGTCTTGTGGCGGCTGCTGGTGCCCGAGTGGCGGCTATGCGGCAACCAAGACGGTGCCGAGGACGGTCCCAAGTCTCGCCACGATGAGGCACACGAGCTTTTCCGGTGGCATGACATGAGGCTTGTTGTCGAGACGGCTTGGTTTGCCGTCATCAACCTGGCGACTTGCTACGTCTTCATCGCTAAGCCTTTTATATGGAGAGACGAAGCCGGGGGCGTACTGGATAACGGTCGGCTGCAGCGGTTTATGTGGTGATAGTGGAGACAATAGTCTGCGGAGCTGGTAATAACGACATACACCACAAACACACGCGTACCCATACATAAACTTGGCAGGAACAGGTTGCAGCGAATACACTCGAGTCATTCATAAGCGTGTCTTTTTAAATTCGTTGTGCGGGAGATTTTTCACGCATAGCTCAATGCAGCGGGCCAAACTAGAGATTCGCACAGGGAAGACGTGAAAATGAGGAAGAAAGAAGGTAAAAGGTCTCGTTACAAACTGAGCCGATCTAGACTCAGGCCATCATTGCTCCTCACTCTCTTGACAACGCCGAGCTTGAAGAACCTCTCCTCGCCGGTGGCAGTACGGCCGCCGATGTACCACTTGTCGGCGCCGAGGCGATCTCGGAAACCCTCGCTGCTGCTATCGCTGCCACGACGCCGGCCCGAGGAGGGGTCGGGAATGGGGATGCCGTTGGCAGACGTTATGGGACCGCGGGAGTGAATAGAGACTCCGGCCGGAGGCGAGCGGCCGTAGGCGTGTGGTGAGGGAGTCACTGCTGCGGCGGCTGCGGCCGCGGCGGCAGCGACGGTTGATGCGGTGCGAGATGTTGAGGAGGGTGTTGAGGACTGACTGGGGTAGACGGGTGAGGAAGATGAGTTTGCCGCGGCGACGGATACGGAAGACGCCGAGCCGGCTTGCGTCGTGTGCTTATTGGCTTGCTGGCTTGGCGGGAGAGAAGTGCCCTGCTGACGGAAGGCGGAGAGGAAAGAGGAAAGAAAGTACGGTCGTTGCGTGGGCATCGTGGAGGAAAGACAAGGCGAAGCGAGGAAGTGGTGGTTGGTTGACGGGAGGTTGGGTTGAGGCCCCAAGCGCGGCAGAGATTTGTACCGCGGCAGGGGCGCGATGAGGGTGATGAGAAGTGTCAGGCAGAGGCGGAGACTGAGGGGCGCCGGGACACCGGCCGGAGGCTCACGGCGGAGGAGCGGGAAGCGGAGAGATTCGGCGGCGTAGGAGCGGGAGGCGGTAGCGGCTTCGACGGCTTTGTCGTCAGGCGGGGGCTGACGGAAGCATGACGCGACGACGACAGTTGCGGCAGCGACGTCCGTAGTTTACGTGATTATGCGAGCGCTTCGAGAAAAGAGGCCTGTTGGAGACGACATGGGACGGGGGGGAGACCAAAGGACGAAATAGTGACCATGTCGCGAGCAGCGAGAGGGAGAGAGTCTGGTGGTGGGGCTCGGCAAAAGCCGGCGAAAGAGAACCTTAGTGTTTGACTGAGTAATGGGCTAGCGGCGATAGGCCTACACGTGACATATTACAGCCCACTAGGATCACAAAGGTTATATACCTACCTAATCACCTTAATGAATAGCTACTTTAAAGGCTCTTACTGGAGGCAGACTAGCTGGCTATACGAAGCTTTAGAAAGAGAAGGATTTTAGACCTATTACTAGAGAGTACTAGTACTTGAATTACTGTAGTATTAAGTCAATTAAGTAGGTGTCTATACTCTTATAGGGGTTGTAAAAATTTGACCTTTGTGATCCTAGTGGGCT
>LAZP02000490.1:0-15793 GCA_001272575.2 Ophiocordyceps unilateralis
CCCCTCACGATAGGCAACCTCCTATCATCAATCGTCGTCGCCAAAAAGGGGGAGAAGAAAAAAAAAATGCCTTTGGTTCTGAGGTGGATGAAAAGAATTGTACAGGTCTAGCTAGGTGGGTGGGTAGGGTAGGCTTTCGCTGGGGAAGCGTCAACCTCATAGACACGCAGCTCCCATGGCAGAAACAAAGCAAAGAAAGAAAAAACAAAATTAAATTCCCCGTCTGTCATCCTGTACCGAGCTCCCCAGTCGATGAAGACACAATAGGTATATAGATTGGTTGGGTCGCGGCAAACCGTGGGAAAGGGGGGATGAGGAAGATCATGGAGGAGGGGGGTATCGTCTCCCGTTAAAAGGGGAAAATCAAGAGAGAACATGACGAATTCCAATGAGTGCACCGAGACGAGGCAAAAGAAACCCACATCGGCACGTTTACGAAAAGGAAAAAAAAAAAAAAGCTGCAGCTCTTGGGCATATCCCAAGACGGGGGAGGCGTCATGAGGCGTCGTTCTCCCTCTCCAACACTTCACAAAAGAGCCTTCATCCTCTCCCTGAATGCCATAAACTCGCCGAGACGCTGCTCATGCTCATCGCAAGCAGCCCCCCACCGCTGTCGAACATCGTTATCCTGTTGGACCCAATTCATGTACTCTCGAACGTCGCCATCGCCGCGAGCCCCGAGGAAGCCGTATCCTTTGGACATGCGCGTCTTGGCCACGTGCGCCTTGCGCGTCGTGAAGTGGTCCACCACCTGGCCGTTGAAGGCATCCCACTTTTCGAGGTAGCTCTCAAACTCGGCCAGATACTGGGTCCACGTCGCTGCCTTCGGCTTCGAGCCCTCCGTCGCGGCTGTGGGCGGCAGACGAGGTGCCTGGGGTACCAAAGGTAGAACCAGGGGCTGGGCTTTGGGGAGATGCATCGGCCCGTCTTCCGACGCTTTGCTCTCGAATGGCAACTCGTCTTTGAGGTCCGCCAACGACCTCAGACCGGCTCTCTCATGCCCCATGGGCGCCACGTTTCTGAGATCCGCGAAGCTGGCCCTGAACTCCTCGCTGTCCTCCGATCCTACCGTCACTGTATTGATGGCTATCTTGGCCGGCCGTGAGGGCTTGTCGTCGGCCGCCATCGGCTCCGGATTTCCGCATCGCCATTCAGGCCGCGACGGCTCCACCGGTATGTTTCGCACGCCGGCAGCCTGGTCTGGGGGGGGCATCGTCGAGGCAGAGGGCGGCGAGTCAATGTCCATGGCCTGCGGGCTGTCTGCCGCTGTAGGCTTTGCCTGAGCATTGCGTCCGCGCCAGTCGTACCACTCCTCTTCGCTGCTGTACTCCTCGACGACGGCAGCGTTTCCTACCGTTGGCTTCGTCCTGACCCGCCTAGAGTTGGACCGGCTCGACCGGGTTGGCGAAGAGGAGCCGCCGGGCCCGGGTCGTGGCACAAAAGTCTGGCTGCTGAACTTGTCGCTCCAGCCATCCGCATCGAATCCGCCCGATAGAGTCTCCGTCTGCGGCGGATGAGTAGAGCTGCGATCCGCAGACGGCATGCTCGCCGCTTGTCCTCCGGGAGACCGTTGATTGCCACGTCCGCCAGTCGAGTGCCGGCTGACTGGCCGGCTACCGGTCTCTGTGCCTCCAGCGCTGAATTGCCATGCACGGGGGTCATCGTCCTTGACAAATCCGGTACTGATGTCTTCGACGCTGCTCTTAGTAGACCGGCTGGCGTCGTGCACGCCATGTGTTCGTTCAAAGGTATCATCGCCCACGGGGAACCTGAAGCTGGCAGCATCATAAACGTTAGCGAAATCTGTCCCATTGCGGCCATTGGGGAAATATTCTCGTCGAGCTCTCTTCTTCCTGCCAAATGGCAACCCGGCTTCCATATTGCAAATCAAGTGGTGCAGGAGTAGGTATTGTTGTTTCTCGAAAGCACTTTGACATGGAAGAGGAATCTGGTTTCCACTGGGAGCCAGTCTGGTCGAGGGAACCGGAAGCTGCCCGCATACGGATCCAAGGCCTCGCGGCCTGACGGTACCACGTGAAGCAAAGACTGGGCGCTGGGGTATTTGCTCATAGTAAGGGAAGGCATACATCGAGGGACCGCGGTCACTTTGGTTCTCCGTCCCAGGCTCTGTGAAGCAAGTCAGTCAGACCTGGTTCATCTTTGCCTTGTGGGACATGACTTACCTTTCTCCGTGGCTTGAGGTTGACCTGAGGCATCGTGATTGAATTCAGGCCCAGGCCTCGATTCGAAGCGCACGTCGCCGTGAGCAGTTGCTTGTGGTCGACTGTCTTCTGCTTCCTGCGCCGCGAAAGGCTGCGTAAAGCTTGGACGGATAGATTCTTGGCGTGAGGCTGCCGATTCGTCGTGCCCGCTCGGTTCCCTAACGCTCCCCCTGCGCGCTGGTTGGACGCCTTCGAATGGATTCGTCTTCTCGCCCCCATGTGTAGAGTAGGGCATGCTCTGATGGCGAGCTCGGAACTGACTCAATGGATCGGGCATCGCAGATGGGGCAGGCCTCCGAGGCGGATGAGGGGGGGGCGGTTGAGACTCTTCTGCGAAAGGCCTCTGAAAGTAGTTCTGGTTCGACACCGGGGGCTCGTCGCCCGGCATGGCAGAACGAGGATGAAAGCCAGGCTTCCGAGACCCGAAGGCAGCCTCAGCCCGCTGTCTAGCGGACTCGGTTCGAGGCGGCATCGGAGGCGGAGGCGGAGGCGGCGGTGGTCTGGTCTCGTGATGTGAACTGTTGGCGCCGGGCTGAGGTTGTGGCTTGCGTCTGTTCTCGAACATGCGGGCAGCAGTCTTCTTCGCCTCCGAGTCGGAAGCCGTTGGCTGCTTAGCGGTCGGAGGAACTCCACTGGAGAAGCGAGTCTGCCATCGATGCGCTCCCGAGGGGGGGTTGCGCGTCGAGTTACGACGAGGAGGCGGGGGGAAATTCTGAGCAGCGTTTTGCCAGGGATTTCCTTTGACTCCAGAAGCGCCAGGAAATCGACCAGATCGACTAACGGTGGCATCGTACTTTGCTTTCTCCTGCGGGTCCGAGAGGATCTCGTATGCCGTCTGGATGATTTGAAACTGCGAGTTGACTTCCAACTCTCGGCCGGGGTTGCGGTCTGGATGGTATTTGAGAGCTAAGGCGCGTCAGCAGAGGAGTTCTCTCATCAAGCAGAGCGAGTCTTGCAGTACCCAACTTCCTGAACTGCTTCTTAATCTCCTGAATGTCCGCCGAAGGCGATAGTTGCAGGTCGGCATAGTAGTCCCTCGAAGCAGCCATGACTGCAAGCTAGCGACTGAGGAGAATCCTAGCTACAGTCTCTCAACCCCGTTGCACATGTCCAGGAAAGCCGGGGTCCGCGCTACCGAGCGACGTTGGTCGAGATTCAAGGCCGAGGTGACGCGAGGCCGCCAAGACGGAAGAAGTCGGGGCTGCGGGATGAGGCCTGGACAGTGAACGTGTCAGCAAAAATAAGAGGCCGAGAGTCAACGGAGCGCGATGAAAAAGAAGAAAGAGGAAGAAAATTACCCACCGATTTGGTGCGCTTGCAAACGGCGCCTCAGCCCCGTCAGAACAAAGAGGGGGTGGAAAAAAAACAGACGAAAGGATAGGGAGGAAGTCGTATATCGCTGGACTGAGTCGTCGTAAGGGGGGGAAGAGAGCGCCGTAGACAGCCGCTGGCATCCAAAAGCCAAGGAAACAAGCCAAAAAGCAGAAAATCAGGCGTCAGCTTCAGGCTGATGTTGATCGATTCGAGGCTCCGTCGTGGCTGGAGCGCGTTTGTTGCCTGACGGGGAGCCCCGCGGTGACGACGAGATTGAGGCTGTGCCTGTGGCTGAGCACGCTGTCAGTCAGCTCGCCGCCGCCGCCGCCGCACGGTATCGTTAGTCTGTCAAGAAGTCTGTCACCCACCTGTGGACTGTTGCACGATTCGCATCTGCTACTACCTACCCCTTGGTAAAACGAATATTGCACCTGGCCTGACAGCGGTCTCTTCTCCTCGGGGGGGAGCTCTCTCTCCTCTGGCCTCCTCTTCAGTCCGTCCATTGCACCGTAGCCTGCGTAACTCGCTCCTTTTGTCTTGCAAAATAAAAGGGGGATCGCCATGTCAAGCCACACGTCTCTTGTCGGCTTCCTTCAATCCTCGATATACAAGCGCCATGGCAAAGCTGCTAATTCAAACCCGCACTACAACAAAACCGCCGCAATGAGTAAAGAGCCATCATATCGCCAATGCTCTTGGCCCCTCTCTCCCTCCTCTCTCTCCCCCTCCTCTCAGCTCCTACACGCCGTCTTTTCCGCCGCCATCTTGGCCTCCATCTTGCGCCGCGCTGCCAGGATCATCTCGTCCCTCCTTCGCTGCAGCATCAACTGACGCTCATCTCTACTCGAGCTCCAGCCCTTCAACGCCTTGCTATCCTCCTCGATCGGCACGTCGAGCTTCCCCTTGAGATTGTAGCGCGTAATCAGATCCGGCTGAGCCGCCTTCTCAGACGGCCGCGTTGCCGACTCGGCACTTGAACTGGTTGTCGCTTGGACCGGCGCTGGCGGCGGCTGAAACGAGACGGGTGGCTAGTCGTTCTCCGATCGTTAGTCATTTCCATCCACAAGGAGTTGGAAGCAGGCCTCTCACCGTCTCCAGACGACCAGCGAGGATCCGTTCCGTCGTGCTCTGGATGCTCCCGCCGTTCCGCTGCAGGTCCCAAAGGATGCTTCTCCGCTCCGTCTGAGGGAACATCTGCTGGATTCTCTCCACTGCCGCCTCTCGCGATCGCATTGCCGCCTCGGGCGATGTCGTCGCGAGCCTTCGCACCGGCGGCCCCGAGAAGAAGAGATAGCGGATCATCAACCCCGATACCAGTAGGATGGCCGCCAAGTACGGCAGCGATATCTGATCGTTGGCCATCGAGCCCGCCGCGGTCGCCTCGCCGACGCGCCGTTGGGAGCTTCAGCGGCGTCGCAAGCCTTTACAAAGAGTGCCTGCGACAAGGAGATGTTCTGCGCCGCTGGGGTGATGGCCGGCCGACTTGGACGATTAGCTGGCACGGGTTCGCCGCTTTGGCCGCTTTGGCCCGGCGTCGATTTAATTTTAGTCATGCTTCCAACCGCCGCATGACTAATAGTCTGTCTATTGGGTGGTGGCTGGTGTGGCTGCCCTCAGGCAGACAAGGCGTGGAGCCGAGGTTAACCGCATCTCACCTCCACTCACAACCTCTCATCAACACCCGAAAAGAGAGAGAGAGAGAGACAGTCACACGTGGTCCTTGACAGTAAACGGTTAATCGTTCGCTTCAGCTTGAGGCGCCATGCGACACACGGCCCGCAGGTCTACCGTATATCCCCCCTCCCCCTTCCCCCCCCGAAAATGCATTCCAAGGCTCTGTGGCCACCGAACCCATTCCCAATAAGTATCATCTCCCGTCAGCGACGGGTCAACGCCGATTAGTCCAGTAGACCAGCTATGAAGCACCGCGCCTGGCATCGCGCAAGAACGCATGTCATAAACCAAGGGAGCATGGCTGGGGTCAACTACGACATACTTAATGTCGGTCCTCCGCTCAACGTCGTGTCCAGGTCACCGTAGTGCAGCGTAAACTCTCTCTGAGGACCTTCCGTCAGCAACTTGTCCAGCCACGACCGGGCATGCTTCACCTACTCGGTCTTTCCGCCAGTTGTTGGCGTCCCACACGATGTAGTAGCCTCGCTCGTGGTTGGGGCTAAGAATTTGCGGGTTCATGTGCTCATCTTTGGTGAGCCAGATCTGGAGCTTTTTATGCCACCGCCAGTTCCGAGAATGCCTGTCAAACCGTCAGAGGCGGCTTCGAGGCATGCGAAGTTGGGGGGGGGGGGGCTCTTACAGCTCCACCGCCGCCATTTGTTGCTTAATGTCTGCCGGACAGCTGTAGAAGAGCCAGAATAACGTCTCCTCATTGAAGCTCTGGATCTTGCTCTCGATGGGCTGCACGTTGGTGACGCTATAGCAGTCAGGCAGCCGGAACTTGCTCGAAGTTACTGTCGGCCTTGGCGGCTGCTCGTCGAAGAGGGAGTAGATTTGCGGAGAAATAAGCCTTGCTCCCGTCAGCCAGTGTCGGAAACCGTTCTGCTAGAGAGACTCACTCTTGCGTGCTCAAGTCCAGCCCGAGCGTGCTCGGATCCATACCCACCACCATGGCATGAAAGTCGGGGTAATTGTTCATCAGAGTTCGCAGGCCTTTGATGCCCCATTTGTCCACGGCCGCCATTCCGGCAAGAGGGTCGACGGCTTCAGGATGTTGGCTCGCCTTGTCGTCCTTGAACTTCCCCAACGAACCCTCATTCCCGATGACGCCAAGTTGGCTCCGTGCACCGGTTGCCGGCATCGTCCCGTCGCCTGTAGAGCCCTTCCCGAAGCCATCGTCGCGGAATGTGGGCGGCTTCTGCCTCATGTCGTCGGGTCGCTTTGCGTCCGGCGCTCGTGACGAGGCTGGCCCAAGTCAACACGCGGTGAAACACACCATCAAAGAGGGGTAGGCCTACTGGATGCACCTCCTCCAGGTGGCGACCGCGCCTCATTGGCCCGACTGTTTGCAGACAGGGCATTCAGTAAGCCGTTGCCTTTGTTCGCCTGTACGTTCGCCGAGCTGGTGTTTTGAGGCGCAAACCCTAGCGACGACATCATGTTGGCACCTCGCTCCGATCGGAGATAACCGTTGGCAGCTTTGCTCCGAGTGTCAACGCTGCCCGTTTTGGCCCTGAGAGACGGCGGAGTTTGGTGCCGAGAAACGAACCTTGGTTGGGCGGCACCCGAGAAGGTGCGGGGTTAAACAGGTCGTCTTGTCCTGACGGCTGGGTGGTAACCGGTATGGACTGGTTGCGCTGGACAGGGCCGTTGGGATTTCGCGAGCCGGCAGCTGACCACATCGAGGCCTGCCCGGCAGCGTTCAGTTGCGAGTTGTTGGCCAGGGAAGGAAACTCTCTAAAGGCAGTTAGCGTATTTCCTTGTCAGCGTTGTCTGATACAGGTCCTGCGGCACGGAGGGCAGGTCAACAAGGCAGTAGATTGAGTCAGGAGGTGGAAGCAGAAGCAGAAGCCGTGTGCGAGCCCTTCGACAGAAAGGCCAATAGGTTGATTGCGTCGGGTTTCTCTGTGGAAACACGGCCAACTGCAATCGTCTTTTTTTGTTGCCAAGGCTGGCCGCGACGGCGCGATTCACAGAAGCGTGTAGGGGAGAGCGGCAACGAGGTAGGGGAGAGCAAGCGGATACGTACGATAGATCCAATGGCGTGGCAGGTTGCGACCCTGTCAAGCTTTGAGCAAAACTGAGGTTTCCCCCTAGCTGGTGCCCTTGATTTGGAAAACCGGCAGCTCCCATGGGAAGGCCGCCGCCAAACCCCCAACTCGATGCATTGTTGGCTGGCTCATTATACTCGTCAGCCACAGGCAGCGGCTCCAAGGTTAGTCGGGTAGTTCGAACCGATTTTCCCGTTGGGCAGCCGGTTTGATACTGGTCGCCCTTGTTGCTGGGGCTGTGGTTGGCCTCCGAAGTTGCCAGGCATGCCTCGTAGCGTTTGCGGCACTGTTCACGGCATGTCGTCAGTATCAGGCACATGATGGACGCAGGTCTTTACGGTGCAGAAAGCGAGATATGAAGCCAGAAATAGACTAGGCAAGATAGTCCTGGCCTATTTGCGCCCGACATTCGGAGTTTTCGAGGTAATGGGCATCGTGTCGAGACCGTAGTCAATCGCCGCGCTCGCATCGGTACCGGCCACAGCTTCATATCCGCCGTCCAGTGGCACGTCGGCGGCGATGCAGCTCGTTCAGTGTCGGCATCGTCGTCGATCGTTCGAGTTATCGTCGTGGGCGCGGGGGTGCCCGAGGCTGAGGGCTGGCCAAGGGATTCAAAGGGGGAGGGGAGGATAGGGACGAGGGGGGGGGGGTTTTCAGGGCTTGTCCTACCTGGCCGATTCATCATGGTTATCAATGACGCAAGCTGGAGGGCAGAGCGCGTCTTCGATTCGGATGTCTCTGGTACAGGGAAGGCGCACGGAGTTCGTGGTTTCGGCTCTGCGTCGACGTCGTCGGCTGCGATATTCAATCTTTTGCTCGAGTCGTCGAGGGAAGGCTAAGTGAGGCTTAACCACTGCGAACTTGGCAGGATTCTTGTGGGTCCGTGCCGAGCCTGGCGCGCTGGCCAATCACGCAACCGCATCTGTCTGCAGACGCCCGGGGGGAGCTGCACGAGGCTGGCTGAGGCCACTATTTGCACATCCAATCTTTGACGCCGAAATCAGATTGCCAGCAAGCGGCGCTCTGTCAACGAACTACGGCTTCCATGATGCTCTCCCCATGTCTCGCTGTCCGTAATGTACCGCGCCATCGACGTCTCGCTATCCCCCAGCTTGCCAAGCTTTTCAATTGCCATGGATGGCCCTCCTGAAACTGTCCGCCAGGCCCGCTTCTGTCAGCCGCCTTCCGATGAAAATCATCTTGCCCTCGGCCGGCTGTGACTCCCGACCGTCTGGTGGCTCTGTCAGTTCAAACACCTCTCTGACCCCCTGAAGCATCCTTGCCTCCCCGCTTTCTAGGACGAGGCGACCCTTGGAGCGATGAATCTCAAAGTTCCCCCCGTCCTGCGAGCCCGGCACTCTGTTCTCCCAAAGCACCTCCCGCAGCCACGCATCGACAAGATGCAATTGCTGTGTCTGCAACCGAGGAACCGGAATGCAGACTGTCGAGATTGCCTGCAGCCGTCAGTCCCACTGGTCCAGCCGTTATATCGGGCGCCGCCTCTCGTCACTCACCGGGTCCAGATGGCTGTGTCCCTTGGCCCTGAACTCGCTCTCCTTGAAGTCATCGTACGCGTGTAAGTCCAGTAGGAAGCCTTCCAGTTGCGGGACGACGCTCCTCTCCGTCACGTGCACCCTTGCGAGCCCGTTGATAGACTCGACTCGTTCTATAACCCGGCGCAGCTCATCGTCGTCAACCAGATCTGCCTTGTTGATGACGACGACATCTGCGTGTGAGATCTGCAGGTGCGCCGTCGTCATCAGCGAACCTTTGTCGCCGTGATGCTCATGGTCGTCCACCTTGCCACTCGCATCTTCGAGGCTGCGCAAGATGTTCCTGGCGTCGACCAAGGTGACGATTCCGTCTAGGTATATCGTGCTTCCCAGGCCATCATCCACCCAGAAGAGAGGGGCAATGTTTCCCGGATCGGCAAGCCCAGTTGTCTCCAGCAGGATGTAGTCAAAGGCACCCTTCTTGCTCATGAGAGATTCGATGGCGTTGACTCCGGTGTCCCTGAGCGGCCGTCAGCGGGCGCAGATCTCAACGTCCGTGGTCAAACCAACTTGACGGAGCAACAAATGCAGCCGTTTCCGACCTCGAGCCACTCCTCGAACCTTTCCTCGCCCTTGTTGACAGTGAGGGACTTTTCAATGTCCAGCGCTGCGACACATTTTAGACGTCTCGTCTGCACATAGAGTCGTAGTCACTCACAGTCGCCAAATTCTGCTCCATGTCAGTAAGGGCATAAGTAGTTCGAACTGGCGGTCTCACAACCATTCATGATGACAGCAATCTTCTTCCCATGTCGTGCTGTGAGGATATAGTTCAAGAGGGTCGTCTTGCCGGCTCCAAGGTAACCTGAGCCAATACTTTGAGATGAGTCCTCTTATGCTATCGCTTGCCCTCGCCATCTCGGAGCTCGTCGACGCACCGGTCACAATGGTAATTGGCACTTTGACCGACAGCTCGTCATGCAGCTCCCCGGCAGTGTCCACCAGCTCGGGAGGGGCATCCTCGTCGAATTCCATGTGAGTTCGTGCAACGATAGAAAGAAGGGGAGACTGATATCGTTGGAAGTCAGAGCCAGCTAGCTCTTGCAGCGCACGAGCGGACTGTTTTTGACATGGATATTGGGAGAGCAGTGGCAGATGCCGTTACCTAGGACCCAATCGAGGACACCCAATTACGTAAGCCGAAATCCAAGCTTGCGTCTCAAGGACCTCTTCTTCCACAGCTCCAGCCGACTCTCAAGACAGCTCCAACGCGGCCCAGAGCTGCGTCATCCAGCCTCCACATGGCCTTGGCTCCGAGCTCGCCTCGTCTTCCCAGTCCGCCGCCGGCGGCTGAGATACAAATCGGCCCCAAGTCCCCTTCCGGCGGGCCGACTGTCAACCCACAGGCCATCCAGATGGAGCAGACGGTCCTCGACGCCCACTCCAGGAGACGCATCCATCCTGGCACCAAGGCAGCCGACATGGCGGCCGGACCGCCGCTGATCCCCCTGAGCGAGGCAAGATGAAGCTCCCGTGCTTCTCGTTCCAGCTGCTGGGCTAATACCGTCTCCAGCTCGACTCTGCCTTCCAGCTCCAAGAGCATCTTTCGGCCTCACATTATCACTATACCGCCTCGGCCACGCAGGCCCTCACCCGCGAATCGGCCCTTCAACTGGCCCATCCCCCTGCCGGCATCGATCGCACTCTGTGGCTCTACGAGCTTTGCCGTTTCCTCATCTCGCAATGCAATTCCCTCATCGTCGGCTTCTTGTTCGATACGCCGCCCTGTAGCGCCGCCACATGCCCTGAGATGCGAGCCTCCGAGTGGCAGTTTCTTTGCGCAGTTCACGAACAACCCAAGAGCTGCTGCGCCATCGACTACTGCTGCCACACACTGGACTGGGCTGCCAATGTCGTGTCCGATCAGAAGATCTTCCCTAGTAGATTCGTCGCCCTCGGCGACGCCCACAGCAAAAACATGGGCGTCAAGAACCTGGTCAACGTCTTTCGAAGATTGCATAGGATATTCGCACACGCCTGGTTTCAGCACCGCAGCGTCTTCTGGACTGTCGAGGGGCAGACCGGCCTCTACGTCTTCTTCAAGACCGTATGCGACCTGTACGACCTGTTGCCTGCCGAGAATTACAAACTTCCTCCGGAGGCCGAGGGTTTGGAAACTTTGGCTTCCGAGCCCGAGCTGGAAAGGCCCACGCCAACGATACTGAAGCCGCCGTCTCAACAGCGTGGCGGAGACGACGATGGCTTGCACTCCATGGGCCGCACCAACACTCGGAGACATATCCGGAGCAGCCCCTCTACCGGGAGTGCAGTGACGACGGTGATTGAGACGGACGAGGAGGACCCGGACAGCGCCTGCAACAAGATGCGAAACATGGACCTAGCAGACCAAGCTCAGGCAGCCGACGACGAGCCCGAAGTGGCTGATGTTCCCGTCGTCGTCGAGCACTCTGAGCTCATTGGCGCCGCCATTCCGACTGCATCAGATTCCACCGATACGCAGGGTTCGGAGGAACTGGCGACTACGGAAACTGGACCGACAGCCTCTACCACGCTCGACACAGAACTTGATGAGCCGAAAGATGCCTCATCGGAATCGAGTTCAATAGCTATTTCCTCCGGACAAGCCACCGACGATGTAGGCGCTACACCCCCGCCTCCTCATCCAGCGCCGACAGAGCGACCCACGGACTCGGTCGTGTCGAAAGAAGTGGGCGATGAGGTGCCCGACGAGGTGCTCGACGAGATGCCGGTGACAGAGTCGAAAGTCAGCAATTGACAGCGAGTATTGTATCATACCCCCCTTTTGAGCGGTGTCTCCAGTGATGAACCCGATGGGAGTCGATGGGACAGAACGTGTATCATAGCCTTGATGGATGCTGCCGCGTCCCGCGCGCGGTGCTTCTGAGATGTTATAGCGTAATGAAGACAGCCTATTCAGAGCCACAGCCGTCAAGCCCCTAACGCCAGATGAAGCTTCGGTCGGACCTGTTCACTCCATTGCCAGATGAAGGACTCTAAGAGTACAGCAGTTCTCTACACATCTCGGGTCCCGTCCCCTGAGCTGCTGGCGCGGACGTGAGCCCCCTTGTCACGCGTCATATCAACGCGTAAGCACGTCGTCCTTCTCCCCCGCCTCGTTGCCGTCCTCGCCAAGCCTCAACTTGACGAACAGATGCCTCACCTCGCGAATATTATCCAACTGGTCGTCGACGGCGGCGGCATTGCGCTCGTCGGCAAAGGCGCGGATGCTCTGCAGCACGGGCGTCAAGCCCTCGTCGTTGGGCAGCCACCAGCGCGAACACGATGGATCGCGGAACAGACGGGCCATTTTCAAGCGACGGGTTGTTGGGTGGATGAAGCTGTGGCGGGTATGTTAGCTGCTTAACAATATCGACGGGATTAAAGGAGCGTTATATATATGTGTAATGTGTGGATATATATATATATATGTATGTATCAATCACCAGGACGATGACGAATTATCAAAGATGAGTGAGAATGAAAAAAGACACGACTCTTCAAACGTACCCCAGGGTGTCGAGCAGCGCAAATTTGCGACGGAGCCACATCTGATGCTGCCGGTCGTGCGGGAGGAACAGCGCGGCGATGGAGATGCACGGCTGTAGCGAGACCAAGGCCCCTGGCGGACACCCGGGCCAGCGCTCGACGGCCTCAAAGTACTGACAGGCGGCGTAGGCGTGCTCCCTGAACTTGGCGAGCAGGGTAGGCGACGGCGTCTTGGCCGACTGGGACAGGTGCATGATGACGATGGAGTGCCATTCGGCGGTGATGAGCGTGGTTGTGAAGAGCGGCATGTGGAACAGAGTGCCCGGCTGGTAGGGGTCGACAATATCCTCCGGGCCGGCTTCCTTTCTGTACGAGAGGTCTGTTACGAGATAGTTTGGGTCCGTCAGGGCGGGATCCCACGTATGTTTCCACTCGTGCAACTCTTGTGTCAACCTGGTGTGCTCCCGGGCAAAGGCTTGTGGAGACAGTTGTCCGCGGCTCCCTCGGGCGTAGAGCATCGACATGTCGAATGTGATGAGTCTCAGTTGAGCGGACCGGTGGTCAATCTTCCAGCGGACATGGTCCGGGTGCGCTGCCGCTTGAGACTGGCAGTACACCATGGTCACATCGAACCACTGGCGAGAGAGGCCGGTGGGGAAGCCGCCCATGATGGCAACGTAGTTGTCATATCGGCTGTACCAGTTGAGACACATCCTGCCCACGGCCGTGTCCATGACGGTCCCGGGCTCGAATATTTGGGTAATGATTTCGAGCGCGGCCTTTTGGTGTCCCATCAGGTTGACCCAGTCGCCGAGGAACTCCTGATAGAGAATAGGGAGGTTACTATACCGTTGTCATGCAGGAAAATCTAGTCCACACTCACCTCCATCGTCGCCAGCTGCAGAATCGTGACTAATACCGGCACATTGTTGGCCTCCTTGCGTTGTAGAGACTCGAGCAGGCGAGTCACACCGCCGTTGTAGTACTTCAAGAAGTCCTGAAGCTGCCCATCCGGCTTCTGCAACGTAGCATGGTAGGCAGAGAAGCCCACTACCGCATGGAGAAGAGGCTCATGGTCGACTGCCATGCTGGGCAAGATGATGCTAAAGAAGTCATCCCCGTCGTTTGCTATACTGTAGTGATGGTTCGTGATATTGGTGACGAAATATGCGAGATGGTGCTGGAAGTCGAGTGGCAGATGCGACCAATCCGCCCGTTTCTTTCCTGCTTCATCAGCACAAGCCGTTTGGCTTCCCATGGCCCTGGCATTCGCAGTTGGGGGCGAGGACGAGGACGACTGTCTCAATGCCCCATCTGAAGAGCTCTCTGAGTCGTGACATGAAGCCATTCGTGCCGCACTCGTGCATATCACGGGTGCCTTTGAGCAAGCGTGTGTCTGAAAGAGGGCTTCGGCGGGCTCGTCCTCGACATGACCGCCTTCGAGCCTCGTCTCTTTTTCCATCTCGTCTTCCTCGCCACTGTTGGAAAGGTTGACGCGAGATTTCTGAGCTAAAAGAGTAGCTTCTTTCGTCTTACTCTTGTTCGAAGGTCCCTTTAAGGATGGAGGGTCGGGGTAGACACATTTGCGATTCCCCTTGTTACATCCTGTTTTCACGAGTCAATAGGTGGCATGAGGCCTTTGGGAGGTGTAGCCATCTCTTACGCTCGCACACGGGATGTATCTCGTCACACTTGAATCATCAGAAGCGAGTTAGCAACTTTCTAGAGGGCAAACCCCAGACTTCCCACGTACCTTGACTCTTCGACTCCTGCACGTGAAGCAGCCAGACCTTGTCCTGCGATACTTGACGACGTCCGTACCGTTCTCGAAACCAGATGACAGCTTCCTGCGACCATTGGGAGTTCTGGAAGCGTGAACTAGTATAGGCTCGTGGAAACCGTCGATGTGCTCGAGACTCGAATGCGCAGCCAGTGACGAAGGCACCGAAGTGCCTGTGCCTACAGACGAACCCGACTCGTCCGGGTCCGAGGCGAAATAGTTGTTCATGCCGTTGCAAAACGTAGAAAGAACGATGGCAGTGGCTGCTTGGATATGCGATGATGCAGCCAAACCGTTGCTACTGGTGACCGGCGAGCCGCTGATGAATGTTTCGGATTGAGCTGCAGACCTTGCCGAGCCTCTCGCATGCTCGACAGGAAAAGTCTCTCGGCCAATGACAGAGGTGCTTACAGCGATGACGGGCGGAAAGCCCTTGAACGGGTCCTTTGCGACTGGCTACTATCACGGAACTCCCAAGGACACCGGGTGTGACACTGCTTTCTCGATGTGGCGCTTATTCGTGTAGTTTTGAGCAACAGACGAATAGCGGTACGCGATAAATGGGGTCCTGTATGTTGATCACGCCGATGTCTGTACCAGACTCTTGTTGGTTCGCTCCCCCTTTACCTCGTCTATCCAGGAGGGCGCTTCGAGCGGTGGGGGTATCACCAGGGGAACGAGTCGTATGATATGCGGACGAGTACCATATAGACGCGGCATTCGACGTTCAGCGTGGCAAGATAGGGGTAACCTAGAGGAGGCTTGGATGATTTTGCGCAGTCTAGGAGGCGGTTAGGCATCAGTAAGATTTCACACTCGACAGCACACAAGGTCGTATGAGCAAGGGGATAGGCGATAAGAGGGGAATTAAGGGTTATGGAACGTGTTTTTTTTTCCCCCTTTCACAGGCCGTTATTGGTGCTCGTTGTCGGACGAGCAAGGATGACAAGCCGCAACTGTTGGAGGAACCGACCAGCCGCTCCCTGCCTCAGACTCTCCGAGCCTGAACAGGGGAAATTCAGGGAAGCCAGCTACTTCTTCATGGCGAGGCTGCATAAGCATTGGGGGGTAGATGAGTTGGAAGACTTACGTCTTGAGACCAGTGGAGAAACTGTCCAGCGCCAGGAGCGAGCTAAAAGACAATTGAATTGAGAAACGACGCAAGACTGAGAGTCGAGATGAGACTCTTTCACAGAATAAGCGATTGAGGCTCGTTGGGTCACAAGGTGAGTGGGACGTATGTACACTTTGTTATCGTGGTCGAGCCGGCGAGGCTCTCCCAAGCCGGAAGCTGAATGACTGTTTAGGCATTCAATGCCACAGGATATTGGTCAGCGTTGAAGCAGCAGGACTGGTGTATACAGTAGAGTGAAGAGAGGTCGGTGCCTGGCTTGGCTTGCCCGTCCTAAACGAAGAGGAACAGGTAATCTGGCTACTTTTTTTTTTTGGCGAGGTTGGGGGGGTCTGATTTCGTGATAAACCGTCAACTCGGTTTGGCGCCAACCATGTCAACAGAGAGAGGCTGCAGGTGGCAAAGGACGGACGAGAAGTGGTGATATAGGGCCCGGTTCGAGGCCGAATCAGTGCCCCTGCTGAGTATGGATCACTCGTGATGACCACAGGAACGCCGGCAATCCGCAAGTCCCCGCTGGTTCTTCTTATTATACTATTTTTTTTTTCTCTTGACCGGCTGAGCTGGATAGTGGCGACGTCGGGGGGGGGGGGGGGGGG
>LAZP02000491.1:0-15765 GCA_001272575.2 Ophiocordyceps unilateralis
GGGGGGGTGAGGAGGAAGAGGGGGGAGAAGTCGGTAGGGGGTCGAGTCGGAAGAGTCGTGGTCAGTAAAAGAAAATGAATGAGAAACCAGACCAAATAGACGAGGATATCGAGACGAAAGAGACAAGGCGGAGTCTCGGCCGACGAGACGGAAGCCTGTTGTTGATGTGCGAGTCGGAGAATGAAGGGTGAGAATGGAAATGGGGGAACGCTCTGCAACTCGGTTCATGCCATTCCACATGTGGCTGGGGCGTGAGGCTGGAGGAGGCTCGGAGAGGTGAGAGACGGCTGGCCAATCAGAGAAGCGAATTGACACTAACCTGGGGTAGGCTGCCGCAGCCTTGTCACGTGGAAACCCGGCTAACGATCTACTCTGACTACACTCTCTCTCAGACCCCTGCTCTCCACCTGCGGCACAAACTGCCGACGGTGGTCGAACCCATCTTCTCAAAGCTTGCCGTCTCTGACCTAATATTCTTGCTTCATAGCAACGATTCCAACTCTGTTCTCGATCGACATCGACAGCCAACAACCCAAGAGATCTCGCCTTTAGTCTCTACTCCACCTGCACATCCGACTCTACTATCTACATTCTGACAACCCACTACACCAATAACAACACCCTACAAACGTCAGCCCTACCGCCGCAGATACTCGCACACGGTCGCCGCCCACTGCGCGCCCGTTTTGTACACCCACATGCCCGGCGCGTTGCCTAACCGCAAACCCTCCACCGCCGCCGCAAGGTCCGGACCCAATCCCTCGTCCTTGATCTGTCGCATCGGGTACATGTACGTCTTGAAGGAAAAGAGGATGTTCCGTGTAAGCGGCAGGCGTGTCAACGTCTGTAGCTCGACTCGCAGAAATGTCTGGACCCGTCAGAGAGCACATGCTACCGGAGCACTCGCTTTCGTTTCCCCCTCCCTCACCTTTTCAATGTTTATCTCGCCGTTTTCTCCCACGCCCGGGTGCGGAGCGTCGTGAGGTCTAGAAACGAGCAGCTCTTCGTGAGTCTGCACCACCCACTGACGGCAGCGTTGCGGATCAGCGCGTAGACTACGTCGATGCCCTGATGTGACTCACGTTCAACCGCTTGACGCTCTTACCCACCTGTAGCTTGCTGAAATAGCGCTCCATACTGGGTCCGATGCGCTCGTACGAGGGCACCGGGCCGTGTATGTCCTTCAGGCCCTTGTCTAGCTTGGTCGACGGGTTGAAGCCTGCCGGGAAGCAGCAGACAAAAGCAACCGACCGGTGGCCATCGGGCGTCTCGCGCACCAGAAACATGTCCTCCTCGACCGTCTCCCCAATGGCACGCAGTGCTGCTGTAATATCTGCCATGACCGTCGTCGGATGCGTCCTGCCCGTCACCAGGTTATGTATCTGACGCCCGTCGCCGGACAGTTCGAACATCGTCGGAAACCGCGCGGGCAGGTAGTGGCCCATGAGATATCCGTACAGCTCTCGCACGGCGCCCTCACCCCCTGCAGCACATCCATGGAGCATCTTACCGTGCTCGCGGAGCAACTCGCGCCGGATGTTGACTCTCTCAAGGTAGTTCCTATCGACCGTGATGAGATCCGAAGGTGTATCGTCTCGGAGGCCTACCAATGGTAGGTAGTTAGAAAGTAAAGCCAGTGCGCTGTCACGACATCCGCAGCCATACCCATACTCATGTTATATACGGGCTTAAAAGGCCGATACTTGCGCGGCTCTTCGTCCGCCCAGTTGAAGGCGTCGAGGGGAACAATGACCGGCTTCCACGAAACCTTGCGCTTTTGAGTCGGTTAGTATGAGCAGCATTGGCGTCACAAGGCACACATCACCTTATTACTGCGCCTGTAGAGGACCATCACGATGACGAGCATGGCCAGCCCGGCCGTCACCAGTATCATCATGGCATCTCCGGATCGCATCTTAGCAACGCGTGCGGGGGTTTGCTGATGTGCAGGAGGGCGTTGTGAGTTGCTGAGGCGAGTAGGTCGTCTTTTTAGTCAGCGCTCTCTTTGTGCAACACTGATGGCCCACGATGATGTCTTATCGCTGTCAAATTTACAAAATCTTCGCTACCGTTACCTAGGTATGCTCTTGCCGGGTAGTGCTGGATAGTCACGGCTTTCGTTGGCTTATCCGGCTTGACAATTGCTCTGGAGTTTGGATCCTGATTTGGTGATGTCCCCTCTTGTAACAAACCGCTCCCCACACGCTTCCTAGTTGTCGCCAGTATGCAAGAATCAGAAAGTCATCATCTCCGTGCTGTAGAGGAGATCAGGAAAGAGATCGGCAGAGCCCAGACTCATGACTCACTCTACCCATGGTGCCAGCAGATATCGCTTTGGTCAGCCTACCAAATCAACCTCAAACACTACATACAGCCCGCCCTCAGATCCCTCCCTGCTTTACCTTGGCCCAACGGAGGGCTTTAATGGCCCGGCCGGCTGAAAAACCCTGGAAGGTTACGCAAAATAAAATGCATGGCTGCCGCCATTGCTCAAGCAACAGGTCAAGAGACATGACATTACAGTCGAGCTGTGCCAGACACCACAGAGCTGGGACTGGGCATAAAACCTGGCAGCCATGCCCACCATTGTGTTGGCCTAAGAGGCTTCTTCTCGCCATCATCCCTCTCACCACAGAGGCATCTAAGCTATCGGCACCATTTTTTATCCATTTTTGATCATCAGTCGGCCATTGTGGCCTCGTGCCATGTGACCATGGGCTTCTGCCAACCCGTCGACTGCAGCAACCTCACAGGTGGGAAGCTGGAGCCCACCGGCGATATTTCCGGGCCGGGTGTCTGTAACCTACTTGGCTGGTGATTGATGCTTGCTGGCTGATTGCTGGCATCACAGGTCCTGATCGGCTTCGTCGGTTCGGCTCTCCTGACCTGTTTCCTTGCTATCGCATATTACCTAGTCGCGTATGACCCGCGCCAGGGCCCAATGGCCGAAGGCACCCAATCGAGGGACGAGATGCCTCCTCCCAATCCCGTCGATGTCGAGTTTCTCCGCTGTGTAAGGGGCGGATTCGGCTTCCTTCTGGAACGCTTGCCCCAGAGAGCCTCCTCTCTCTTCCAGTTCCGACAAGCAGACCTCGAACAAGGCCTCCAGCAGGCATGTTTCTCAGGTCATCGCAACAGGCTTAGCTGTGTCTCAACTAACTTGTTTCCCTCTTCAAGTCCATCGTCTGCATCTGTGATGCCCAGATCTTGACCGGAGCCGGGATCCTCATCAGTGGCTTCCTGTCTCTCAGCTGCGGCGGGCATCCAGTATCAGCATACCACTGGCAAATCATCGTCTCTTTGGTTTGGTTTTCCAGCGTCACCCATCTTGCCGGTCTGGCGGCCGTCCGGAACTACCTGCGCGAGCACCCGTGTCAGAGGAACATACGAATCATGCTCATGGGCGCCATCTTGGTCGCCCTCCTGGTCGCCTTCGTACCTACACGCAACTTCAACTGGTTCGTCACGGCCGACCCTTGGTCACCAGCTATATGCTACTTTGCCGCCGACACGTCATCCAGCATAGACGGCTTTCCCAGTCCGCCCGCCTATAAAGGCAAAGCTACACCAGCCTTCCAGTCCATGTTATTTTCCATGGCGCTGCTTATCTACGGCACATTTTCTCGCTGTACCAAAATCTTTACGCACGTTTCCATGACACTCCGTTCGGCGATTCGCCGGCCGATCAGCCGTGTGATACAAAAGCCTGTGCGGTGGGTGATATCTCACGGGAAAAGACGGTCCAATGCCAGCTCTATCCACTTCAAACGACGAAGAGAATTTTGGTTCTATTTGATTCAGTGTCCCGTGATGGCCTCCTTTTACACTCTGCGCTTCTTGGCCGACTTTTTGGGCTCCATGTACTTCGAGGTCTGTCTCTCGCATCTTGGACAAGGCTGGAATCTGACCACCAGGCAGTTATTTGGACTGGTCTGGACCCTGACCTGGGGCTCTCTCAAGGTTCTGGCAGCTCGTGACAGCCTGCGAGGCGGAGCCGGCAAGCCATTCGACCCCAGCGAGCGCTTCGCCTCGGCCTTGAGTCACAGGATTGACGAGGACCAGTGGTCGTTCGGCCAAGTGCTTTCCGTTCTTCTCCTTGTCATGCCCCTATGGAACCTGATTGAGAGGCTCGTCTCTGCCGTCAAGGAAGAGACAAAGTGCATCCCTCAGGGCGCTGCTACACAATCGCCCGCTGGCTGCCTATTTGAAGAAATCCCCAGCCCAGCATCGGATAACCCATCATCGCTTAGTAGCAATCACTTTACCACCGTTTCTGGCCTGTGCCCTTGCATCTTCGGTGCGGCCTTTATCACTTGGCTGTTTGCAATCCGGTTCATGATTAACGTGTCAGGGGACAGCGCCTCACAGTTATACGTTGATTTTGCGCTGACCGGGCTCTCTGGCAGTATCCTAAATTACTGGATCTACTCAGATGGTGCACTCATCATTGTCGTCCTAGGACTTCCCCTCAGCTGCTTCATCGTCTTTACCATTGGGCTATCACTCGATCCTTGGCTTCGCAGGCCAATCCGGGTTCGAAGCAAATATGCACTCCTCTATTTCCTAGCCTATTATTTTTTTTCACACTACAGCCTCATGCAATTCTTCTTCATGAAGCTGTCTTCCAACCCAAGAAGTTCGTCCACAGCGGAGATTTACTCGCCGACGGCTCATTTCTTACGTACAGCCGCTTTGTTGATTCTCTTGCAGACTGTTGTTTTCCTGCTCATTTATATCGTTGCCTGTACTGCCAAGATAGTCATACAGGGCAGGTCTTCGGCATGCGCTTCGTCGCTGATGATGCAGAATCCATGACGTCGTGGTGCCAACGACTTACGACCACCATCAACAAAGGCTGTGAAAGGGCCCTCTTCAACAAGGAGTCAACATGGGCATTGCATAGTTCAGCGGTGGACAAATGCAGTCGAACCTATATGCAGGCTGCCTTTGACTTCACGTTCTCCTTTCGTCCGATGTGCTCACGATCCAGACGTCGGGCCCGAGATGGCCGTCGCGCGACTCTGGAAGCTCCTGATCATCCCCTACGACCAACGACACCTAAGCTACCGGACCGGGAAGTTCGACAAGCGGCGGGAACCGACCGCTTGGCCGTCGATCGATCGCACGCCGTGTACAAGTCACGCGACCCGTCAACTCCAAACTTGGCAGAGACCGGACATGGCCGAGCCGAGCTGCTCCGACGTCAGTCACTTCATGTGCCATCAACAACCTTTACTCTCCGTGGCCGCTGCCGTCATGGACGCTCCACCAGCCCGAGGCATTTGCTGCGTCGGAAACCCGAACCTTGTACTTTGACTAGAGGGTAGGACAGGGGCTAAGGAGTGATGGGCTGGACGCATTCGAGGGCATTGCAGGGATCATGATTGACTCGTCCGAAGACGTCCATACATACAAGGACAGACCGAGACAGAGTATTGACAAAAATAGAGCAATCGAAGCAGAGGGGCTCGCAGAAATAGAGCACCTGAAGCAGAAGTCTTGAAGGAGAGCAAGTAGCGACGTCTTCACGATTTGAGCTCACCACGCAAAAGAAACTTCGCAAAGTATGCACACTCAACAGCGTCCTCGAAGATTCACACAAAAAAAGGTATTTACCGAAACTGATCCAAACCCATCCGACAAACCCGTTGACGCTAATTCCCCTTAATGGCGTTCAACTGATCCGCAAGCCCTGGGTTGTTCTGGGCGTTAGCCTGGATGTTGTTGTTGTTGTTGGCCTTATTTGCTTTGTTGCCCTTGCCCTTGCCCTTGCCCTTGCCCTTCTTGTTGCCTGCCTTGGCCGCCTTGGCCACCTTGGCCGCCTTGGCCCCCTTCTTGGCCCCCTTACCCTTCTTGCCCTTCTTACCCTTTGCCGGGTGTCTCCTCTCCAGCGCCGACTCGTCGTTGAGATCCCTGGCTGCGAGCGGCTCTCCAGCTGGCACGCCTTCGACACCGACGGCTACAGCAACTGTCAGTCTGATTTCTTAAGAGAGGGGCCGTCTTACTCACATCGGTAGGCAAGGTCCTGGCCACCCTGGTTGGGCGTAGTCAAAGCGACAGCAGCCGAAGTGGCGCAGATGGCGCTGATGAAAACCTCGGAGAACTTCATGTTGACGGTGTTGGTTGCGTTTAAATGGTAGGATGATGTAGCAAAGATCGAGCCCAGCTCTGTGGTAGAATGAAGAGAGTTTAACAAGTCGCAGACTTGTGACGGTACGATGAAGCCAAGAGAAATAAAGATGAAGTTAATATTCGTAAAAAGCCTGAGCACAACAGCCCAAAAAAGTCAGGAAGGTGTTGACTCTATATACTGATTTCACGCGCCCAAGAAAAGATCTGTCGGAACGATTCGACTGGCCCCTGAAGAGAGAAAAACCAGATCCGAGCATCGGGCTGATGAAACCAGAGGGCCTTTGCGCGAGCGACCATGGCAGCACATCGTTGCAAGGGTGTGACGGGAGCCGGGATCAGGCACAAAGAACTAGAGTAGGCTGTAGTCGTTTGAGACGGCAACGTTCCATGCGCCCTTTTCCCTCTTGTCCGTCGTCTCGCTGTGTCCATGCGTCCTCGTCCCAGGTATAGGGAGGGGGGTTTGGGGCAAGGCGCAGGTCAACATCTCGCCATGGCGTTTGTTTCACTTTCGGCATATTCCTGTCCGAGAAAGGCTTACAATATTGGGGGGGTTAAAAAAATCCCCGCAAGAGTTGGGTGAGAAGAGAAACGCAGGTGTGCTCAAGGCAAAGATACTTCAGGTAAAGAGGGTTGAAGCCTCCAAGGAAAAGCAGAGGCAAGACGTGGCTCGGAATGACGGCTTTGTCGATGAGACAAACTCAAGCTCCCGAACGGGGCTTAGTGCCTCATGGGACCTCGTTGCCGCAAGAGAGTCTGATCGTCGCCCGCGCCCTGATAGCGGAGCTAAATAGTGTACATGATGCGGCTGATGGGCTGCATGCTCGAGCGCATGGAAAAAAACAACAATTCGGACAAACAAGACGACTAGTTCGTCGGTTTCACTCAGCAGTCAATCAACGGCTCGACGACTCGTTCGTCTCCGAAATAATCAAGGGGGTCATGGGCAAAGGGACCATCTAGCATGAACAGAGCTTTCCGCTAAGTCTGACGATGGCGGCCAGAGGGTAGCGTATTTGGTATTGGCTTCTTTTGGCTAAAACAACCTAGTCGAGGTCGCCGTTGCTTGTACGAGCGGGTGGCCTCGGATCAGACTAACGGGATTGCCGCGGTATCAGCCGAAAGATGATGACCGATTCGCAAGTGAGATAGTAAGGGGGGGGGGGGGGAAGGCAAGCCATAGGCTGAAAGCGCTAACAGCAACAGAGTAGTAGTTTACGGGCAAGTTGCCTGTATTGGACAAATACAGAATCGGCGTTTCCTAAGAGCTGAGTTGAGGAGTGTTTAGCGGTTCCGCTGCAAAACCAGATAGTTTCAAAATCCAAGCTCGACATAGTCAACGTCCCGAAGGCGCATCTCCTTAGCGAATACAACCCTGGAATATTCGCTCCCACCCCGTTTTAGTCCGATCCGGCCATGCTCAAGCGACTCGTTTCTAGCCGGCCAGAAAACTGAAATTGCCTCTAGACTACCAACCTGGGATCAGACCTGCGGGTAACATCGTAGCCACGAAAGGTCAGTCGTCGTTTCGTAGATCAACAACAGGGATATCGGCGAAGAGGGAAAAAAAAAAGGATGAGGAAACCCCTCCACTATCAAGAGCCAACTAATACCGCAATCTCGCCAACGCCCAGTTGCAGACTGCACGACAACCAATCCCACTTCCAAAACAACAGTCACACCACCGACAAGCTTCTAAAGACGCAGACTTAATACCGCAGTCGACTAGGATCATGAGACTAAACAACAGCACGCCGATCTCGGCCGCCAGCAACAATAAAGACGTAACAGACTACAGCATCTTGCTACCTAGTCAGTTATACCCCCTACTCTTCTAATGCTACAGACTGACAACAAGCAATACATGACATACACACTGTTTCAGTGACACATTTCACTTAACAAAACAGCAGGGTTAACGACAATGAGCCAAATTGCACTCCGGTTACAATCACCGCAGCCTAGTCTCCTTAACAGACTACAGCCCCCTCAGCCCTCTACTCCCACCTAACCAGCAACCAACCAGCAGCCCCCTTCCTCCAGCTACCCACGAGCTCCGCCACAGCAGGATCGCCCTCTGTCAGCACGTCGCGAAGCAACCTGCCCTCCTCGTCGTCGTCCTCCAGGACCCATCGCCTAAGCCTCACCACCGCATCCCTTCCCGTCAGGACCTCTCCGCCCAGACTCCTCGCCTGCTCCCGACCCTGGGCCAAGGCCTTTTCGGCAGCCGTCTGCATGGCCTTGATGAGCGAGGCTGCCTCTCTTGAGAGGACATTGCCAGACCGGTCGCGCTCGTGAAACTCCAAGATCCACCGCGTCGCCAGCTTCACCGCCACAGCCGTGTCCCGCAGCAGTGCCATGCGGTGCAGGTTCTTCAGTCTCGCCACCGCGCTCTCCAGTCCTTCGTCGTCTGGTCCCGCATCGCCGAGGCTCTCCATGGCAACTAGTAGCGACCGAGTCAGGGGCCCTAGCGCATTTGGAAGCGTCCCAGGCCGCGAAGAGGCGGTGCATAGGGATACCAGCGCGCAAAGCACACTAACGGCCTCGTAATGCACCATTTCCGCCCACGTGAAGCCGACGGTCCGGCCGCCGCGGAGGAACCTGGCCATCGAGTGGCCCAGCTGGGCCATCATTTCCATGACGAACATCTGATCCCCGCCGGCAGAGCCTTTTCCCCCGCTCTTGTGTTCCAGAACGTCGTAGAAGGCTTCCGCCAGGAGCGCCAGGTGAAACCGCTCGTTCTGTATGGCCGGATCAGTATCCCGAGTCTGCGTTGCAGGGAGATGGGAGTGACTCATACCGATGGCGGAGGCCCGATCCGTAGAAGAGAGTACAGGGGCGGACAGCTTTTGCACTGCCATGTCGGGAATGAGCCGTAGTCGACGAAGGCATGAAGGCAGACGTCGTCTGCCACCGCGTCTGTATCGTCCGCTCAGCTCAGGCACGCAAAACAGCGCACAGTCAGGTCAAGCATACGGAAACGAGCATCGTTCAGCACTCCCTTGGAAGACAAACCCAGCATCCTCTCCGTCCTCGACTCCTCAACAAGGCTCATCGCTCTCGTGCAGCTCGCCCGGATGCCCTCGATCCAGCGCGGTATTTCCGTCACGCTACTGTAGTTTCCAGCCTCGAAGGCGTCGATGAGCCGCCTCGGCATCCGCAGCTTGAGAGACGTCTGGTAGTGCGACTGGAGCATCTCGACCACTTGCCGGCCCGTGCTGTCCGATGGAGACATCATCGCCGGAGCGATGGTCGACAATCGGTCCAAGAATAGGGGCGCCAGAGAATCGGCAATGGTGCGCTTAACCGCAAGGCCATCCCAGATCTCGCGCGCTCTGTGGGCTGAGCCCAGTAACAGGTGTAGCTGCACCAAAATCAACGAGATGGGGGCGTGCCTCGTCGTCAGACGCAGTTGGCGCTCGAGAACAAAGAGAGCACGGAGTAGGTGCTTGGAAGAAGACGACCCCGAAGGAGTGTATCCTGGTCGATCCGCGTTAAAAGCAAGCCTCAGGTTGCAGAATGCCACCGTCATGGTGAGCTCGGGCAATATCTCGTTGTCCGCCGCATGGTTGCCCGCCATGCTCTTATGTATTTCTGAGTAGAGGCTGAGGGCGTCTCGGCTGATGCTCGATAGACACGATGGACAAAACGCTTCGTCGAACGTGGCATCGCAGACGGCACAGGCCGACGCCGGACGGCGCCCCGGAACCCTCATCGTGCTCAGGGGACACGTAGTGAGGAAATACCGCAGCTTGATCGAAAGAAGCCGAAGCCGAGCCGCCGCCGTCTCGTCAGTCTCGGCGTCAGCCAGCCGCGGGACGTGGTGGTAGGCGATGAACCTCGCCGCCGGACCACTCAGCTTTTCCATGACGTCTTTTATGTCGTCGAAGCATGTCGAGCTGGCTTTCTGATCCTGAATGTAGTGGATCAGTTCTCGCAACCGGAGAGATGATGGCTGGTCGCCTTGCAGGTCCGTCTCGTCCCCGGAGACGAGGTGAAAAGCGGCCGAGACGCGGGCCAGAAGAATATTGCGCCTATACATGGGCCGCATGTTTCCCGACTTGACAAGGGCAAGCAGCAAGCGCTGAACAATCTCGGGGGCACTGCAAAAGGTCAGCCGCGGGCCCCTGGTTGTAGCCGCGGAACCCAACGTAACTCGTGTCTAACGCTCTTGAGATGAGCGGCCGCCTCAATGGCATGACGCCACACGCGCCAGTCGCAAGCCAACAGCGTAGGCTCGCCCTTGTCGTCGGCATCCGAAAGGCAGTCGCGGCAGAGGTCCAAGACGATAGCCCAGTCGGCGCGTCTTCGGTAGATTTCCACGGCTCTGAAGAATAACTCTTTGCGGCCGAGGCGGAACTGCGAGACGGGGCCGAAGACAGGGCTAGCAAGTAGTTTGTCCAAGTCTGCGGCTGCGCCGTGTGTCTCGAAGATGTCGTAAAGCAGGAAGATCTCCTCCTCGGTTTGGATGCCTCGCGGCGGGAGTGTAGGCGGCTGGTCGGCGGCAGCCGCAGTCTTCGCCTGGCAACAAAGTCAGAGGCACGGTTCGATCAATGCCCAACGAGTAGCGTACCTGTTCGGTGAGCTGGGCAGCACGCTCCATCTGCTTCAGCGCGAGCATACCGTACAGCTTCTGCTTCTCCGGCGGACACTGTTTGTTCGTCTTGTCGAGTCGCCCTGTAAGCCCAAGCTCGTCCGCGAAAGGTCCAAACGTACAGAAAGCATGTGCGTGATGGCCACGTTCCAAAACAGAAAAGCCCGGTCGGCGGAAAAGGACCTATCAAGAGTTGCGGCAATCTGTTTTCCAATGAGCCTCGCCTCGAGCCCAACTGACATAATACTCACCTGCTGAGCGCTGACCAAGTCCCAATGCAAAAGACACGACTCAAGACAGCGCGTGGCCGCAGTCCGGTCCTTAGGCGAAGCCTTGACAGCCCGCACGCGCAGCGGCCCCAGCGTGTCGACGTACTCGTCCTCATCCATAAAGTCCAGCGTCGCCCACTCCAGCAAGTCGAGGGCATCCACGTCCAGGACGCGAGCCTCATCTCTAATCAGACGATCCACCTCGGCCACAGCGGCAAACTTGGCACCCAGGTCCGGGAGCTGGCTCTCGGCGCATACCTTAACTACCTGGTGACGAAGAAAGATCAGCTGATGACATGCAGCGGTGTATTCAATGCGCGGTAAACCTCGAAATATCCGTCTTGGGACGTCCGCGCTCGCTTCTCGGCCAGTCGTATGGCCACGGGCCAATTGCCGTCTTGAAAGGCAGACTGAAGCTGCAAATCGACTCCATTGCGTAGTCTGGGGTGTGAGCGAAACATGAGCACGGCTTCTGCCTCGTGACGGGCGCCTCGACGACTTTTATAGAGATCGTGAAGAGTGGTGGAAGGTGAGGGTTGCTATCCGTACAACCCTACAGCACGGTCAAGCAAGGGACAGTGCTCTTGTGTTGCGCCACACTGTATTCAGGACGACCCCAATCTTTGAGAGACGCATCGGTCGATAACGATGCGTCTCTCAAAGATTGGAGTTGAATGATGGATTCATAGTGGCTGGTTAAACGGTAGTTTCATATCTCTTTGCCGCGAGCTTGTCGTAAAATAGAAGCTCTCACCCCCAGGCTAGCACTACGCCAGACTCGCCCGCCCTCATCCCAACCCAAACCCGATCCACAACCTCACATCACCACGGCGTCCATCCATCCCTCACCAGACCTAACCAGCCCTCTCCTCCCTCCACCGCTTCGTCTGATCCCCCGTCAGCCAAGCCCTTCCACTTACGTTCACTCGAGAACCTTACCCAAGCCTCTTTGCAATCCCGATACGCCCTGTATCGCGCCGTCAGCAGCCACTTCTCCCGCTCTTCCCTATCACCTAAATCGTCTCACTGAAAATATTCGCCGCACATGGTCTTGTCGCCCCCGTTTCGGTACAGGCACTTGTAGCTTCGTTGCGCCGCCTCCTGGCACGGGTCGTAGAACTCGCTTTTGGTCTTGCTGGGAAAACTCCCCGTCAGCGGCGCAAAGCAGTCCATTGAGAATCCGCGGGCTAACCCTTTTAACCTTTGCTTTGTTTCTTCGTTCCACGGTTTTGGCGCCTTGTCCGGTGATGCCGAGGACGCCATGGGTAAATAGCCTTGCTAAGCTGTGTCGTTGGATAAAATGCTTGGTTCGACGAGCGATGAGGTCATCACCCTCCTTCGGCGAATTGTCGGCAAGGCGGCGAGAGCCGCACTGTACAGAGGCACCCACCTCCTCTTGACGTCCGACTGCATGCTCCCGCTACCACATATCACAAGGTAGCCGTTCAAGTCGACATTCTGCGGTATGGATACAATTGTAGCACGACGAGACACGGATCGTACAGCTTAGGTAGACAGGCCACGTTGAACAAGAGCGGCATCACACACGTCCATCCCTCGCCCCCTCAGCCAACGCCATCCCAAAAGCCATCACCATCAAACACGTCCTCACCGTCACCAGCCTTCAACAGCCCCTCCCTCGCAAGCTCAATCTTTCGACTTATATCCCGGCTGCAGCAGAGCGCGACATCTATTTCCCTCAGGCCCTGCTCGCCCAGCAGCGCCAGTGCCGCCAAGCCGAGATACGAGTGGAACAGATCCGGCGGCCCCCCAGCCGACTTGGAGAAGCCGCCGATGCGGTGCTGGGTGATGTCGAGTAGGAAGCGGCGTGCTGGCCTCCCATTGACCAGGTTATGGCCATCGAGCATCTGCAGCCGTTAGCCTCAGGCAGAGGAACTCCTGAAAATGAAAATAGCCACCTCGAGGGTCCCTGCTACCCACCAGCAGTAGCAGGTGTCTGCCTTCTTGTTCCAGCGCCCATTGTAGCCGACATGACTACACTCGTCCGATGAGCCAAGCGGGGGCTCTATCAGGTTCTCCCCCTCCGAGGTTGCGCACATCTCTTCCTCACGAGCGAGATAGCGAAACTGTCTTTGGACGAGAAAATCGACCAGGGCCAACCTATCGGCTAGACCACGCGCAATGGCGTCTCGACGATCAGGCCTTGAAGACGATGAAAGCGGCCGATCCAGCATGTGTAAAGCCGCAACGCCGCAATACGCATAGCCGGCTGAGAGACGGTCAGCCGTTCACACGAACCATCTCCGGAAGCCGAGACTGCCCACCGTGAGATTCGTGTCTAGACGTCTCAGCAAGCCCGCCGTCATAAGTCTGCGAGCCGCCATCAGCCAAGCCAGCAAGCGACGACATCTCAGCACCTCACCTGTCCACGTCGAATGTGGCCCACCAAGGCATCAACGTCGATATCCTCCTCCCACGCATTCTGACCCCTCTCCACGTCCCCACGGAGCATCCAACGGACACAGCTCGCAAGGTAGCTATGCCTCGTATCTCGCCCGCCCATAGGCTCACCCTCCCAAAGAACCTGGCCGAAGCTCCCATCCGATCTCTGCAAACGTCTCAACCAGCGGAGCAACTTCCTCCGCTCGACACCACCAAAGGCCGCCGCAGCCTCCTCGTCCGACTCGGCAGCGGCAGCAAGCAGCAGTAGCGCAAACGACGTGGCAGCCAGATTCGCCACACCCTTGACAGCATCCTGCCCGGGCAGAGCGTGCGTCGCGCTGCCGCAAAATCCTCCGTCCGGATGCTGCAGACCGAGGACCCAGACTCGAACGGCGGCGCGGTCCGAGGCCGTCAGCGGCGCCGATAACAGGTCGAGAGCCGAGACGATGAAGAAGGCCAGCGTCAGGCGCGATGAGTCGTTGGACGTGTAGTCGGAGGGTAAAAATGTTCGCTGGCAACGCTGCCAGTAGCCGACGTGTCTAGCCCTGTCGAGGACGGGCGTTGGCGAGGCCATGGCCGGCCACAGCTTGCCCGTCTCTGGCCTACCGCGGCCAATGGATATCTGGACGATGTCGGAGGGGGAAAAAAAAAAAAAAAGTACCTGCAAGGCTACATCGAGGCGCCACTCATCAGCCACAACGAATTATCAACCCAATCCGCACAGTGCATCTCACCCAAATATCGCCAACGGCAACCTGAGCACCGTTCATTGCGCACAGTGAAGCCTCCCACTATAGACATCGAACGCCCTTGAAGCGTCCACCTCCCCAGATCCAGCTCACGACGCGACAGGCCCAGCTACCAGTAGGGCATGATGCTGCCTCGCTGAATCTCGTCCCCGCAGCTTTCTCCCCCCCAATCTGATCTCCGTACACGCGCACCGCAGCCATGCCGCTCATCGGGTCCAAGACAATCATTACCTCCGTCTCCCTCTTCCACGTCACCATCGCCTTCTTCTTCCTCACGGATCCGCACACCATCCACGACCAGATTCTCGTCTATGTGCTGGGCGAGAGCATGGGCATGGTAATTCTCTTTCACTTTCTTGGCCTCTTTAGTTTCTTTCGCGTTGTCGCTAACCCTTCCCCCCCCCCCAGCCCGTGGCCCGTGGCTTCGACGCCCAGAGCCAACCGCTAGCCTTTCTCGCCGCTGTGCTGGCCATGTTCGGGCTCTGCGATCTCTTTGCGCTGTCTATGCCGGAGGAGCTCTCTTCGCTGTACTATTGGGGCGTTCAGGGTCAGCTCAGCGTCTGCTTCCTCCCCCTTTCCAAGAACTTGCCCTCTGACTGCTATACAGCGCCTCTTCGCTCTCTCTTCTCCATGCTCCTCGTCTTTTACTCGTACTTTTTTGGCCCCTCCTCTCCCGTCTACGGCGCCTCGGCCCCGCGATCCACCTCTCGGCCTTCGGCCAACTCGACGTCCTACCGCTCCTCCACCTGGGGTGGCGATGGTCTAAAGAATCGCGTCTTCTTCACCTTCATCTTTCTTGAGATGATAACATGGTTTTGGATCTGGGTCACGCTGCGGGAGGAGAGGCAAGGCGTTGTCGAACGAATGCGGAAGCAGCACTCGCGGCCTAATAAGCAGGGGTGATGTAGCTATATCAGCCTGAATGGGAAGATAATGAGGAGTTGGTGGCCATCCACTCTCTCTCGAGAGAGCGCCGCGAGGGGATGAATCATCAACACGCACACTAGACTCCTTAATCTCGAGGCACCATAAATAATCGATCCACGCACCGCGGCAGTCCCCTTCTTTCCAACGTCGTTGCCAAGCTATTGATCAAAGCTACCAACCCAGCAGCCAACAACAGGCAGCTATAACTCAACCTGACCGCCTCTCATCCACAGCATCATCTCTCCACAGTCATTCTAATTTTTATTGATTTATTTATCAAGGTATCCTTACGCTAGGGACTCTATACGGTCCCAGCTGAAATGATTGATATGAGGTGAAAATATCGCATCGGACCTCGTACTTAATGCGCCATGACCCTTCCATACCCCATCTCAGCCCTCAATCCCTGGCCCCCCCGTCACGAACAAGACCGCCCACATCCAAGTGACAATCCTTACAACGCACTCGTCCCATCCATTCATAGCAATTCCCTCTCAGTCCTCCTGGCAAATAACCCGTTCGAACTAAAACAACACCGAACACACCCCTCGCAAACATCAAGCCTCATCATCTCATCCAGCCTACACTTAACCAGTAGTCACATGTCGCCCCCACCCCCACCAACCACCAACCCCACAAAAAAAAAAAAAAAAAACACACAAAAAAAAACAACAAACACAAACAAAACCACACA
>LAZP02000492.1:2802-15743 GCA_001272575.2 Ophiocordyceps unilateralis
CCCCCCCCCCCCAATCCATCCATGCCTCCGGACTAGGGCGTGCTACAGCGCACGACGACCCGACACATTGTTCCATCCGACCCCCCCATCGCCCAACCGCCCGGCACCCTTGCCATTCGTCTCGCAAGGACCCGGGGCTGCAGCCAGCTTCAGCCGGTCTTCCCTGCCCTCGCTCGTCTCGGATCTCGCAGCTTCTCTGCTTGCTTGCTTTGCGAGGTACTATCGATCGCGTCACTTCAATGACGGGTCAACCACCATGACACACTGCCCCCGAATCACCGCCCTGCCGTCGACCCTGTCTTGACCCCCGTCTTGACCCCGTCGTTGACCCAGTCAAGCCTTGGCTCGCCTCTCCCGCACTCATGGACAAGTCACCGGCCGTGGGTGACGGCGCCACGCAACCATCTGCCGACGACGTCGAGCCCCCCTCGACTGCCAACGCGCCCATGCTTCCCTCTTACCCAGTCGCCATGCCACACGCCGCCACCTCCAAGTCGTCGAGGCAGTCTTCGGCCACAACCTCGCTCACACCCTCTCCAGAATCCTCTCCCGTCGCAAACCCTAACCGTCAAACGTCGTCGGTCGGACGCTCCCGCAACAACAGCCAGCAAGATCGTCAGACGAAGCCGTCGCCTCCCGTAGAGACGTCGTCGCTCACACTCTCTTCCGCAACCACGCCCAACCTGCGCCCGGCCAACAGAGACGCTCAGGCCCAGCTGCCCGCTCCCCAGAAGCCACCGGCGCTGCAAGAGCTCAAGGATAGCCACCGCTGGCCCGTCTCGCCGCGTTTGCGATCTCCTCCCCCGCAGCTGTCGAAACCCTCGGTAGCGCGACGAAACGACCACGACCCTCCTCCCCTCATCAGCACCCAGCGGCCCAGTCTGTCGCCGCTGTCGCCCGACGCACTGCAACACCCTCTCGAACCTGAATCCGATGATTTACACATGCAGTCGGGCATTCGAACCCCCATCCGCGGTCCGCTCGAGACCGTTCAGGAGGTCAGCCAGAACAATTCTCCCGCTGCCCCCAACCCATCATTATCCATCGACCAAGCAAAGGACAAGCCCGCTGGTTCGGACTGCCAGTCGGACAGCGCCTTGAGCGACGGCGGCCGGGCTCACGGCTCAAAACCTTCCGCCACGTCCACGCACCCGCCGGCCGGCGAGGCCGGTGCCTCCAGGGCCGAGATGCAACGCCAGTCGGCCGTTCCCCCCCCACCGAGCCTCATCTCGCGGCAGTCGAGCGCCGTCTCTACCAAGCAGCTCAAGCCCAAGACGGAGGGCTCGACGCAAACCATGACGGTCGAGACGGAAACGGTCCCCAGCGTGCCGCAGGTCGTGCTGTCCACGGCCACCAAGTCTGAGAGTGCAAACGGGACGCTCAAGGCCAAGCCGAGCGCTGAAACGATTAAACCGAAAAAAGAGAAGAAGAAGCCGGCGAGGAAGCAGCCGCCGGTAAATTCGGGAACCGGTAAGTCGAGCTTAGTGCTACACAAGGGTGCTTTGTTTGCTAATTGTGTCGCCACCCCGACCCTAGGATCGTCAAAAGCCGACATCTTCGAGGCCAAGATTGCCAGCGCCGTCGACGAGGCCAACACGTCAGACTCGGAGGAAACCTTCGTCTACGATTCTAATCCTCCAGACAACACGGAGCGATCGAATCGCAGATTTCACTCCCGCACGCCAAGCGCCACCTCCATGGTCAGCCAGGCTGATCGAAACAACCTGCGGTCCATCTACGGCGTCATGGAAGGCGGGGGTCACGCACATGGCCCTGTCCCCAAGAAGAGCATGAAGTTCGTTAACACGTTTGGCGGTAACGCGAGCGACGGCTTGACGCCCGGCGACGAGGACGGCAAGGGCACAGGCCGGAGCGCGGGCGGCTCGGCGCGTGGCACCCTGCGACATCATCACCACATCGGCAGATGGGGCAGACAGCCAGGGAACGGCCACGCGTCACTCTTTGACAACGAGTCGCCCTTCCAGAACACGGCGGCCAAGTCGAAGCTGGCCGGGAGCCAGCCGCGCGATCCGTCGGGACCTCCGAGCCCGAGGATATGTCAGTCGGCACGCAGCCACCTCAGCACCAAGCGGTCGTCGATGCAGATGTCGTCGAGTTACGACATGGACGACACGGGCGCCGACGACGAGCGGACGCCCCTGCTCGAGACGACGCGCTCTCTGAGGGCAAGCCGGAGCCGGCGCGGGCCTCACAACCTGCGGCAGGCCGAGTCGCAGACGTACACGAGGCGGTCGTCGTACCTGAATCGCTTCGCCGCCTGTCTCGTTCTCACCATCATGTTCCTCCTGGTCATCACCGGCGCCATCGGCTTCATGTTTGCCACGTCGCAGCCCATGACGGACATCGAGATTGTGTCCATCGGCAACGTGGTGACGAGCGAGCAGGTGCTCATGTTCGACCTGACGGTCAAAGCACACAACCCCAACATCGTCGTCATCACCATCGACCACGCAAACCTCGAGATCTTTGCCAAGTCGGAGTTTGCGAAGCCGTACTCGTACGCGAGCTTTGGCGACGACGCGCGCGTTCAGGACGATCCCCTCAACGATCCACCCCTGGGCCCCGGCGACGACGGCGACGGCGACAACGACAGCAGGCCAAATCTGCTACTGGGCCGAGTCTCGTCCTTTGACAGCTCGCTCACCTTTGAAGGCTCCCTCTTCCACCAGGGAACCTCCAAGTCGACGGGAGAGATGCAGCTGCCCTATCCGGGCAACAACACGGTCGGCGGCTCGGCGCGATGGGTGCGCATCCACCAGCACGAGTTCGACCTGATTGTCAAGGGCGTCGTCAAATACAGCCTGCCCTTGAGCGCCCATGTGCGGAGCGCCACGGTGGCGGGGCGGACGACTGTGAAGCCCAACTCGGCCAACAAGCCGTCGCCGAAACCTAACAAGACGTCGACGGCCGACACTCGACACGGAGTCTTCGCCTGGATCGGATAGGCGTAACCTCCTCATGCCCCCAATCAAATTTTCCTTTGTCATGTTCGCATGCATGGATGGCATCTGTTGCGAGGCGTTGGAGATGACGCCGCGTCTCACGGAGCTCGCTTCACTCGCTCTTTTTTTTCCGTCATAGACAGGTAGGAGAATCTTGCGCGCTCTCAATCACTCATTGGCGGCATCTGTGAAGTTTCTTCTGAGATGGGGCCTTGCTTCAACTCGGATGGGAAGGGGGGCTGACGTCCGACTCGGGAGCGGCAACTGCAAGGCTGGCGAAGCGGGGGGTGGAAAAGCAAGACAGATAGCAGCCGGGGGAGGAGGCAGATACCACGTCCATCCATCTCACCTCATCTGCTCTATTCTTCGGACCGACGGATGAGAAGAGGAAGGGAAGGGGATGAAGATTTATTTTTTTTCCGGTGCTTGAGTATAGACGGGCAAAAGGGGCGATGACGGAGTGAGACTCCCCCTTTTTTCCCTAACGCGCTTACGATATAAACCCAAAAACAAAACACATGGCGAGGGAGGTGATGCCCCATGATCAAAAAGGGCAAGGGAGTGAATGGCTGTGTCGGTGGCTGGGCGATAGCGGCTAGAAGCAGCGAATGGAAAGTAATTTGGAAAGCTGGTATCCGTGAGGCTTGTATGGCTTCATGGGGGTTATTCCCAGTGCACCGATATGAGAATATGTGTCAAACCGGACATGTCTGACGCGGAACATGTGTTTGTTCCGAGTGTGTCGGACTGACGTCGTCTTGACCGTGACGCCTCTTCACGAACCAGATTTCCCCAACCTGCCGGCCGGGCCCCTTTTCCCCCCCCCTGACACGAATTTCTCACGATGCAACGTTCCCTTGTCGTGAAAGCTCGTGGCGGCGGGCCGGAAGACGGCTCGAGCGTGCGGTCTTGCTGGCCGTACCTAGCTCTCGCAACGCGCCACATCTTCCATCATACGCGCGGGCTTCTCTTCCCGATGAGGGGAACGACAAGTGCGAAGATCCATACTGGTTCGGTCCCTTGCCCCCTTGTCGACTTTTGCGTGTTGTCGAGGAGCAGAGCGCAGAGCAGGTTCACCATCTATCTCCCTTTTGAGATGTCAACGGCTCTTTTATTCTCGGTTATGACTCCAAAGGGTGCAGCATCGTAGGACTAGGAAAAGTGAATGCCCTCCTGATTAAAGGCCAGGAGGAGGCGCAAAAAGTCGTTTTCGTCGCACTTGCCGGCGCGCTGATCGGCTAGCCCCGTCACGTCTTCGAGGACTTTGCGGATCTTGTCGCGGACCAGGGAGGCTACCTTTGTGCGCTGGCGCTTGCTCTTGGTCTTGGGGGGAGCAGGGGGCATGGATTGGAAAAAGTCGGGCACGTCGTCAGCGTCGACGTCGACGTCCATGTCGTTGTCGGCGACTGGGTCGACGTACATGTCGACGTCATTGTCGTCATCCAAGGTCTCGTCGACGGACACGCCATTGAGGGCGCACCAGGTGCGGTAGTTTCTCTCCACCATTGCGAGCACCTCCTTGGTGCCGAGCCAGCTCGCGCGCAGCGTCTTGTTCTTGCGGACGAAACAGACGCGGAGCAGGCCGTCCCACTCGTCCCAGCTGACCTTGGGCCGGTCCTTTCCCAGCTTGGGCTCGATGCGCACGACCGAAGACTCGACCTGGGGCGGGGGCTTGAAGTTGTTCTTGCCGACCTTCATGACGTGCGTGATCTTGGCCCAGAACTGGGCGTTGACCGAGAGGCGGCAGTACAGGCTGTCGCCGGGGCGGGCTGTGAGTCGCAGGGCGAACTCGCGCTGGAACATGAGTATCGACGTCCGTGGCGGGTTAGGCATGGATAGGAGCTTGAAGACGAGAGGAGAGGAGATCTAAATCCGCCGTTAGTATAGTATTACATGCGAGGGGGGGTGGCGACCTGACGTGCCTGATAAGGAGTATTGGATATGCACACGTCAAAGCCGGGCAGCTCAGTCTTGATAACATCCCCAAGTATCACCTCGAGCTTACGCTGCTCCGGTTTACCCTGCACGCGCTTGGTGACCTCGGCCGCCATCCTGGGATCCAGCTCGACGCAGATACATCTCCGCGCCTTTTCCAGAATCCGCACCGTCAGATTTCCCGTCCCGGGACCGACCTCGAGAACGGTATCGGTGGGCTTGAGATGGGCCTTTTCGACGATGGCGTCGGACACGCCGGGGTTCTTGAGGATGTGCTGGCCGACGTTGGTGTTGAACTTGAAGACGTTGTTCTTGGTGCTGCTGCTGCCTTTGCTTCCACTACTGGGCCGGTCGTAGGGCGTGCTGGGGGCGCTACTGCGTTTTGTGGGCTTGGACTTGGATTTCGCCATTGCTGTATGAGGAGGAGGAGGAGGAGGAGGAGGAGGAGGAGGAGAAAAACAAGGGCTGGACGGACCTATCACAACCTATCTCAATAGGTCGGCAGTCATGAGGTCGGCTTCAACTTTAGGATGCTGGGCGGTGACTGGGCGGTGATGAGGGTTTTTTTTTCCCTTTGCCGAGGCGGGGCCGGCGTATCGATAAGACTCAACCTCCTGTGCTGACAGGTTTTGGTGACAGCCTTGCCAATGAAGCCGGTTACTGCGATTACTGCCACTGCATCGCTTCAGCACTGATCGGCACTTGCGCCGGGCCGAACACGGGCGAGGGTGAGGCCGCGGGCGTGTGTAAATCATCTTTTTCTATCAAGAGCTTTCGACCGGCACCAACCAGCGCGGATCGCTGCCATGACTTCTCGACGCGATTTCCTCTGCCAGCCGGCGCCGGAAAACTACGTGGCCGGCCTCGGTCGAGGAGCTACCGGCTTCACGACTCGATCGGATCTCGGTCCCGCCCGCGATGGACCTAGTGAGGACCAAATCAAGGAGGCGCTCGCGAAACGCGCGGCGCAGCTGGGCATCGCTCCCGACGGCAAGGACAAGAAGAAGGGCAAGGACGAGGCCGAGGCCGAGGAGGATGAAGGCCGATTCCAGGATCCGGATAACGAGGTGGGCCTCTTCGCCGGCGGCGTCTACGACAAGGACGACGAGGAGGCGGACCGCATCTGGGAATGGGTCGACGAGCGCATGGACCGGCGCAAGCGGCAGCGCGAGGAGCGGGAAAACGCCGAGCGGAGCGAGTACGAGCGCAACAACCCCAAGATCCAGCAGCAATTCACCGATCTTAAGCGTGCCCTGTCGACGGTGACGGACGACGAATGGGCCAACCTCCCCGAGGTGGGCGACCTGACGGGCAAGAACCGGCGCAGCAAGCAGGCGCTGCGGCAGCGCTTCTACGCCGTGCCCGACAGCGTTCTGGCCGCGGCGCGTGACTCGACCGAGATGAGCACGACGGTGGCTGACGAGGCGGCGGCCGGGGACGGCACCATGACCAACTTCGCCGAGATCGGGGCGGCGCGCGACAAGGTGCTCAAGTCGAGGCTGGAGCAGGCGTCGCAGTCCTCGTCGGGCGAGCCGGGAAGCTCGACGAGCATCGACCCGCAGGGATACATCACCAGCCTCAACAAGATGCAGAACGGGGCGCAGGCGCAGGTGGGCGACGTGAACCGCGTACGAGAGCTGCTGCAGTCGGTGGTCAAGACGAACCCTAACAACGCGCTCGGCTGGATCGCCGCAGCACGGCTCGAGGAGCTGGCGGGCAAGTTGGTGGCGGCTCGCAAGACCATCGACAAGGGCTGCGCGCAGTGCCCCAAGAGCGAGGACGCCTGGCTGGAAAACATTCGGTTCAACGGCGAGTCGGCCAACGCCAAGATCATCGCGCGACGCGCCATCGAGTCGAACCCGGGCTCGGTGCGGCTATGGGTCGAGGCCATGAAGCTGGAGAGCCTGACGAGCAACAAGAAGCGCGTGGTGCGGCAGGCGCTCGACCACGTCCCGGAGTCGGAGGCGCTGTGGAAGGAGGCGGTCAACCTCGAGGAGGACGCCAAGGACGCGCGGCTGCTGCTGGCCAAGGCGACGGAGCTGATACCTCTGTCGGTGGACCTCTGGCTGGCGCTGGCGCGGCTCGAGACGCCGGACAAGGCACAAAAGGTGCTCAACCGGGCCCGCAAGGCGGTGCCGACGTCGCACGAGATCTGGATCGCGGCCGCGCGGCTGCAGGAGCAGCTGGGACAGGGCGAAAAGGTCAACGTGATGAAGCGAGCGGTGCAGGTGCTGGCCAAGGAGTCTGCGATGCCGACGCGGGAGGAATGGATCGCCGAGGCGGAAAAGTGCGAAGAGGACGGGGCGCGGGTGACGTGCGAGAGCATCGTGCGGGAGACGCTGGGCTGGGGGCTGGAGGAGGACGACGACCGCAAGGACCTGTGGAAGGAGGAGGCCAAGGCCAGCATCAACCGGGGCCGCTACGAGACGGCGAGGGCCATCTACGCCTACGCGCTGCGCGTCTTCAACCACAGCCGGTCGACGTGGATGGCGGCGGCGGACCTGGAGCGGACACACGGCACGCAGGCATCGCTGTGGCAGCTCCTGGAGAAGGCCGTCGAGTCGTGCAGCAAGAGCTCGGAGCTGTGGATGACGCTGGCTCGGGAGAAGTGGCAGGCCGGCGAGGTGGACGGGGCTCGGCTGGTGCTGAAGCGGGCCTTTCAGCACAACCCCAACAACGAGGACATTTGGCTATCGGCCGTCAAGCTCGAGGCGGAGAACGGCGACACGTCGCAGGCGCGGCAGCTGCTGGCCATTGCGCGCGACCAGGCGCCGACGGACCGGGTGTGGATGAAGGCCGTCGTCTTCGAGCGAGTGCAGGGCCAGACGGAGTCGGCGCTGGACCTGGTGCTGCAGGCCCTCTCTCGCTTCCCGACGGCGCCGAAGCTTTGGATGCTCAAGGGCCAGATCTACGAGGACCTGGGACAGGTCGAGGCGGCGCGCGAGGCGTACGCGGCCGGGGTCAAGGCCGTCCCCGGCTCGGTGCCGCTATGGCTGCTCCACGCCCGTCTGGAGGAGCGGACGGGGAAGCTGGTCAAGGCGCGATCCATTCTCGACCGGGCCCGACTGGCGGCCCCTCGCAGCCCGGAGCTATGGTGCGAGTCGGTCCGACTGGAGCGTCGAGCGGGCAACATGGCTCAGGCACGCACCCTCATGGCCCGCGCCCAACAAGCCGTCCCCCGCAGCGGCCTCCTCTGGGTCGAGCAGATCTGGCACCTGGAAGCGCGAACGCAGCGCAAGCAGCGCAGCCTCGAGGCCATCAAGAAGGCCGACAACAACGCGCAGCTGTTCGTCGCCGTCGCCCGCATCTTCTGGGCCGACCGTCGGCTCGACAAGGCCCAGAGCTGGTTCGAGAAGGCCCTGCTCCTGGACCCGGATTGCGGCGACAGCTGGGCCTGGTACCATCGCTTCCTGTGCCAGCACGGTACCGAGGAGAAGCGCAACGAGCTGGTCGGCAAGTGCGTGCAGAACGAACCGAAGCATGGAGAGGTCTGGGCGGCCGTGGCCAAGAGGCCGGTGAATGCGAATAAGGGGGTCGCCGACATGTTGGGGTTGGTGGCGGCAGAGCTGGAGACTTGACATGATATGTCGTTTTGCCATTGAGGAGACGCCCATGAATGCGAGAGATTTTTTTTAAAACAAAAGGACGATGGATGCATTTTATGAGCCTCATGGAGCTGGACCTGAAGCTACGGTCTCATGTACTTGATAGCAGCACGACAACTTACGCGACAAATCTTGCTAATAATTCCCGCCACTCATCTCGAGACGTTCTACTCCGCTGCCAGCTCCATGTCTACTTGCCGCCGAACCAGGAGGAGACGCCAGTCTTGGCCTTGGTCGCACCCTCCTCGACCTTTTGATCGAACTTGTCGACGGCCTTGACGGCCTCGGCCCTGGCGTCCTTTGCGTAAGCCTCGGTGTTGCTCTTGAGCTTGGAGGCCTGCTTATCCGCCTCCGAGAGCTGGCGTTTTAAGGAGTTAGTCTCAGGGTGAAGGCGGAGGAATGGGGGAATTGGATCAACGAACAGTCTTTTCGATCTTTGCGCCGGCCTCGGAGCCGTAGCCTCGTAGTTCCTTTTCGACGTTGGTGGAGGAGCTGCCTGGCAGTTGGGACTTGACTTTTGCTGAGGCGCGGTGGACGTCACCTGGTTTGGGATGGATTAGTCGGATTGCCCCTACGAGGCACGAGAGAGAGAGAGAGAGAGAGAGAGAGAAGTAGAGGGAGGGAGAGAGGGAGAGACGCACTCTCGAACTTGTCCTCGGCGGCTTTGGCGTTGCCGCCGGCGCTGTAAAGGTAGTAACCGATGCCGCCCACGGCAGCGGTGCCGAGGAGAAGGGGCATTCGCGATCTTGACATGACGGCGGCGGCGGCGGCGACGGCGGCTACTGCTGGGCTGAGGAGTGTCTTTTTGCCGAGTCTTGGTTACTGCTCTAGCGAGAGAGGAGAGAAGAGAGAGTGAGGGTGAGGACGAGAGTGTGTGTGATGTTGCAGGGGAGAAGAGGTGACGCACAAGACGAGGAGACGAGAGAGAGCGTGGACCTGAGCCGGCTGCGGTGGGAAGGGGGGGATCGGGGGGAGTTTATCAGCGTGTTGGTATCGTCTTCAGCACAATACCGGAAAGCCTGGTCTCGAGTACAGCACAGATTTGATGTGGTGGGCGAGAAAGCTGTGTACTCTCTACTCGCTCCCAGCGGGCCGGGGAGACAGCAGATACGGCGATGCTATTTGGGGGGGCTTGCGGGGCGCAGACATGACGTATTGCGGCTCTACCTGCACAATACTAGGTACTACGAGCACAACCTGGTGTAGAGGAGGACCTCTTTTGCCCAACTGGATTTTCTTGGGAGCCGAGGCAGCCAGCTTTCCAGTAGTAGGCGGTTTCGTCAGCACCTACCTACCTAGCTCTAGAGGAGTATGAAATTCGACGTGGCAGACGGTTTTACAAGGCTTCTGCTGTCGAGGTTGAGGCACACGGATGGGGAGGCTGGTGGGATATCCGGAGCGTTTCCTCGGCTGCCTACCTACCTACCACTACCAGTAGATGATAATACGTCATCGACGCATCGCCGCGGGGAAAAACAAAGCTTCATCGCTTACGAGTTTTTTTTTGGGTTTTTGGGCTGACGAGCAAGGAATAATAAAGGTCTCGACTCAGCTCTGAGACAGGTTTTTTTTCCCCCTTGGGCACCCCGGACAACGGGAGAGAGAGTGAGCTAAGGTTGGTAGTAGTCATGCAAATGGTGCGGCGTCGTAACACTCTACCGGCCGGTACCACGTCTCCCCGCGGCGGGGATGGCTGCTTTTCCGTACCTGCAGCTAGACTGGTAGCTGTAAACGGTCCGGCAGGCACCGCTTCATACTATCCAGCTCTCCGGAAAGCTTCAGCTTCCTCCCTCGTCTTTTGTCTGTACGAGCGCGGTCCGACGTCTTGTATCCGTCCATCCGTCCGTCCGTATCGAATATACTCGGCTTTCGCGCCCCTCCGCTCCCGGAGCCGTATAGTTTCCACCTCTCCGCCATGCCCCCGCCTCCGCGCCGGCGATGCTGAGAGTCCGATCATCTCGCCGTGCCGCGGGCTTGAAGCCGTCCGACTACGACCACGAGATCGACCTCGAGAACCATGATGAGTCGCGCCCACAGAGCTCTGCGCCGACGACACACAGGCCTTCCACCACCACGCCGCTCATCCCTCCGGACGCTGCCCGACGCCGTCAGGATGCCGTGCCGGAGGAGGAGCATGAGACGTCTGGTGAAGAGGGGCTGAGGCCGTCCATCGAGGTTCAAGGTATTGTATTGCTTGTCTCGATGGCTTTTTTCTGGGGTCCTTGCTCATGACATTTCAAAGCGGCGACGCCTCGGCCTTCCCAGCAGGATGTTCCCTCGGGGGTCACGCCGACGTGGCGATGTCAGTCACGAGAGTCGGCTATTGATATTCTCTACGAGAACGAGAGAGGCGGTTTTCTTTGCGGCTCCGCTCTCTTCTCCTTTAAGGCTTTGGGCTGCCTCGATCCGCCCGCGTGGAGTGAGCCTTTGACGGAGCAAGACGAGCCTTTGGACACGCCGCTGACAAGTGGTTGAAAGCAAACGCCTACCACAAGGCATCCCCTACCAGCATACACACTGCTCAGGTGCCCGACCCTTCGTGGGAGTGGACGTGGCCCGAGTGGCGCATCAACCACCAAGAAGGCGTCGACGAGGGCGGCTGGGAATACTCGTTTGCCTTTTCCAACAAATTCTCATGGCACGCAGCCAAGTGGTGGAACTCGTTCGTCCGTCGGCGCGCCTGGACGCGCAAGAGGGCTCAACGGAAACAGCACGGAGACGTCGCCGGACCCAACATGCTCACCACGGACTATTTTACCGTCCGGCCGGCCTCGCATATGCACCGATTGTCCAACGGTAGTCTCGGCGGCGTCGGCGTGCCTAGCAGGCCCAGCATGAGCCAGCTGTCGGCCGCCGTCTCGGAAGCGGACGGCGGCGAGGCGACGGGCCAGCCCGATATTGACGACATGGAGACGCTGCTGCAGACGCTACGACAGGCCAGGATCGACCGCGAAAAGGGCGAGGCCGTCGACAACTACATCGATCACGCCGTCGATCTCGAGGCGCTGCAGTGCGAGATGCACGAGATCATGTCCCTCTTCGTCTTTCAGGCCTCACGCCGACAGCTCCTCGGCCATCTGATGCGCAAGCACGACGACGTCGTGACCGAGCTGGAGCGTCACCCGACCGAGGTGGCGCTGCAGGAGCGCAAGCAGGCCCTCGACGCCGCTGTTCACCACGCCGACGAGGAGGTGCGCAGGCTCGCCTTTTGGAGCGACGTCAGGCAGATGGCGCGCGACGGCGAGGCCAGGCCGTCGTCGCTCGAGTCGGATCGCGACTGGGGCGATGCCGATCGGGAGAAGGGAGATGATGGGGAGGAGGACGAGGGGGGAGAAAAAGATGACGAGGAAAAGAAGGAGGTGACGGAAGGAGAGAAGGGCCGGGACACACGAGGGGCCGAGACAGGAGACGAGGAGGACGAGGAGGAGGAAATGGAGAAGCAGATGACGGCAGAGGAGAGGGGGAAAGAAGACGAGAAGCAGGACAAGGAGAAGTAGGACAAGGTGCACTGACACCGGGACAATGGACGAGTCGGTGGTCGAGACGCGGAATGGCAGACGGCATGGAAAGGCGTGGGCACCGGGCAGGGGTCACGATTTTCGACCTTCTCTCCTCTTCTTGCTCTTCTTGCTCTTCTTCCTCTTCTTCTCCCTCCTCTTCTTCTTCTCACCCGTTCACGACACCACAGCCATCACGACGACTCGGCTTCCTGTCGGCGCCTACCACGTACTAATGGGGGACCTCGTCGCTTCTCGAGAAGGTCATGACAAACTTGTCCATCTTTTTTCCAAGCCCGCTTGTCGGAGACGAAGTAAACTCTTTTTTTTTTCTTTTCCCCTTTCCTCTTCCTTTTTTTTCACGGGTCTGATTCTCTTTTCCTTGCTGAGAGACGACTCTTACTTTCTTTCTTTCTTTCTTTCTTTCCTAGTGTATGATCCGCGCGCGAGGGGGGGGGGGGGGGACGGGTTCAATGCACATAGGTAACGAGCTCGGTGGTTCTTGGCTACTTTACTACCTGGTAGCAGTTTTGCTGCAATTCAATAATTCCAATAATTAGGGTAGGTAGGTAGGTAGGTAGGGTCGAAGCTGTGACTGGGGCAAGGGGGGGGGGGAGGGGAGGGGTTTGAACAGACGTGATGAAGAGATTGGCGGAAAAATGAAGAAGATGTGAATAGACGGGGGTTTGTTTACCTTTTGCTGGGAGGTTGCTTCTTCTTTCCCAATAACGGAGATGGTATCATCGACTCAACTAGGTTAGGTTAGGTTAGGTAAGTAGGTAAAGTAGTTGCTAAGCAAATCCGTAGGTTAGCGCTAAAGATGAGCCGCAAACGGAATTCGCCATCCCGTTTCGACTCCATCACAAAGAAAAAAAAACCACAAAATAAAGATCCCCCCATCGCAGTCACAGTCACATAATTTAACCCCCCCCCTCCCCCCC
>LAZP02000493.1:0-15388 GCA_001272575.2 Ophiocordyceps unilateralis
TTCGACTGGTAAAAAAAAAAAAAGAACAACGGCCTCTCCTTTTCTTCTTTTCCCTTGATTTCCCCATTCCGCGCCGCCCTCGCCTCGTCGGCCCTTTATACAAGCTTTTTAAAAAAAATCTTGGCGTCTACATCTCCGCTTGCCGGGCCCGGGCCGGCCCCCAAACCATGTGGGACGTCGTCTGGACGGACCCGGGCCGCGAGCTCATCGGCGAGCGTAGAGCCAGGAGGGAGGCCAAGGACGGCGATGGCGGACCGCTGGGACGCAGCTCGCTCTCGTCGTCGACGACCAGCTCTTGCTCATCGACGGCCGAGTCTGCCTTTGCGCGTTTCAGGGCGCGGGGGCTGAAGCAGCCCAGGGCCACTCACTCGAAACCTACGACGTCTCCGCTGCCGTCGCCCGCCTCGGCCTCTGCCTCGACAGCTGCCTCGACAGCTGCCTCGACCGCCAGCGCCCGCAGCTCCGTGGTAGAGGAGCACTCAGACGAGTCTTCCCTGACGGCCGCCCCTGCGGAGAGAGAGGCCATCATAGCGCGCCATGGTCAGTTTAGAGAGAGAGAGAGAGAGAGAGAGAGCCCAAAAAAAAAACACAATTAAAAAAAAATTCGAGATCCTGAAAATCCACCACCGCCTTTCCCTTCTGGGCCCTAGTCCAACTCTCTTTTGCTTCACCTAACAAACCGTTTTCTGCCCAGACACGAGCAACGACGACGTCCCAACAGCGACTGGCGGAGCCCGAAGGCGACTGGCGCGAATCATCAGTTCGCCTTCCCACAGCAGCGCGTCGTCGCGCTTCTTCGACCGCCGGAGTCCGGCCCGAAGCACCTTCGCCGAGCCGCTGACGCCGCCCCGGTCGCCGACGATCGAGTTCGCCTCTCTCTCTAAACCTTTTCCTTCGCCTCGGCTCGCTGACGACGTCGACAGCCCCGTCGTCGCGGTCCGTCGCCATCCAGACTTATCGGGTACGCCACCGCGCCGCCTGTTCCTCGTTGACCGCCCTTCCTCACACCCATGGGGCTCCGTGCCGGCCGAGCCCCAGGTCAGCATGTCGAGGGAGTCGGCCACGGCGTCTCTGGCTAGTGCCAGCGAAGCTCGTCTGTTCTGGACGCCGCCCGACTTCGACGCCTTCGTCCAAGACATCAAGTCCATGGCCACCTCGGCGCCGACCGTCGCCCTCGCCAAGCTCAAGGAGCTCACGGCAGCAGGCGCCGGAGAAGACCAGCAGCAGAACCAGAATCAGCTCGAGGTCGACAGGCTGCGATGGATGTTCTCCGTCCTGCTTCACCTCGACGTAGCCGCGCCGCGAAGCGGTACCTGGAAGAGGAGGTCGAGGCTCGACCCCGACAAGGTGCACAACGTCCTGGCGCTCTACGAGTCCAAGGGTAGGTGACGGAGAAGACGGCATTCATTCATTCATTCATAATCAGGGCTGACCACTGTCGCAGCTTCGGCCTCGTACCTCGCTGGGCTCTATCCGTCGAAACGCATCCTCCATCTGTCGGACAAGCCGCTGCCGCAAGACGCGCTGCCCAACGTGCAACCGCTGTATGTGTCGGACATGGCGCCGTCGGCCTTCCCCATCCCGCCGCAGCTATTCGAGGCTGTGTACGCCGTGTCGCTGCCGTCGCTTTGCTCGTCGCAGGAGCTGCGCGGCCTGATCAGCAACATCAGCAGCTGCCTCAAGCCGCAGGGCACACTGAGCCTCAGACTCATCGACCCGCTACCGTGCGCCGAGACGCTAGGCCGGCGGATGCGCACCTGGCTGGAGGAGCACCTGATAGCAAACCTGGAGAAGCAGGGCCGGTGCTCTCGGCCGACGACGCAGCTTCCGCAGTGGCTGGGCGAGGTATCGCTCCGGGCGGCCGGTAGCACGCTGACGACGGCCAAGTTCTACGCCACGCCCGAGAGCGTGTGGCGGCTGGCCAAGGACCCGGACCCGGCCATCGAGCGGTCGCATGCCGAGCGCAAGGTCAAGGCCGAGCTCCGGAGCCTCGTCGGGCGCATGCTCTGGCGCGAGGTCTGGGGCGAGTACGTGACGGCCGATTCGTGGTGGTGGGACGACGCGGCCTGCGTCGAAGAGTGTCTCGAGCTGGGCACCTTTTGGGAATACCACTTGATCGAGGCTGTCAAGGATGGCTGAGGAAAAGAGTCTGGGCCTGCAGGGGAACGGAACGGCAGGGGAGCTCTTTTGCTGCCCGTTGTATTATCTGCGACCGTGGCTGGATGATGATGCAACCTCGGCGATAAGCATTGCTCGCCGCGGTCCAGAGACTTGATGACTGGTCCTGCTTGTTCCCCTTTTCTGCGCTCTTCGTCCGGGTCTTTGTACACACAGCCGATGTTGTCGTCAATCGGAACGAGACAGCAATAGGTAGATGAAGGGGAAAGGGGGAAGGGGGGCGAGAGGAGTTGGAAATCTCAACAGTTGCCTGCCTCTGTCGCTCTCCCGTCTCATCGCGCCTTCCTCTCTCCTGTCTCCTAATGATCGCTCCTTCCCTCTTCTCCCTTTCATCCCCCCTTCCCAGTCGAAACACGTCCCTTCCTCCTCTTTCACGGACTCTGTCCCTGTCTGACCCTATCGGGCCAATTTTGCTTTTGTTCTTGATCAGAGACAACTTGCTTTCTTTTTCTTCTCCTATCCTCTTTTTCTTCCGAACTTAGACACATGGAGTCTCGGGAAATAAAAAAAGCAAATTTAACCTAGAGACGAAAAGGTGAAATCGTCAGCAAGCACGTGTCCGAAGGTCGCTCCCAAAAGGGGACAGCTTCCGCGTGGATGGATCTTCAGCGACGTTGCGATGCTTCATCAGGGCCCTGATGAGCTTTACACATAATGTACATGGCCGTAGTTATCCCAGCCGATAGTGTCAATAGTGTACTACTACCTACGCAAAGAGCCGCGGTCGGAAATATCCTCTAGACGCAAGAAGTATGGTATGTGTGTAGTCTTTCTTGGCGAGCCACGCCCCTGCAATCTACCCAGCTTGGCCGACGCAACGACGAGAATTGTGAATAAACTTTAATATTAATACTGTCTTGTGTATATTCCGCCACGCACCTCAAATGGGTAAATTCGACTTCCCTAACATCCCCTTCTTCTTAGAATCTTACGCTGCGAACTTTGATTACTAGGTTTTTTTAATACTCGCTTTCTTATTTGCGAATGAATTAACTCTAACGATCTCGAAACTCTGCCCTAAGTCCGAGGCATACCTTGTATAGGTAGACACATATACACATATGCTTTCATCTATACCATCCATGTATAGATAGATAGATATATACATGTATATCACTCTTATGTATGGAATCAAAAATATCTGTACAAAAAATCATTCCATTCTCTTAGGTCGGAGAAATCTCTGCGTCGCCAAGTGCTGGCCAGTTGTACAACAACACGCAAGAAGTCGATTTCATAACTGATCTCAGCTATGAATACCAGCCGCGTTGCTTTATAACGAAAGGTGCACCTATAGCAGACCGGCTTGTCTTGGAAAAGCTGGACGATGAGAATTTCGTAGACCGCACTTTGGTAGGAGTAGAACAACTCACAATTCATAGTTATACCCATGGCACCTCACCCGGGTCATCCCCAGCCCCGTGGCGTAGAGGTCGATAGTTTGACCTGCGGCAGGTGTGCGCCGAAGAGCTGACCGCCTCTAGTGTACGTTACACGAGGACCTCCATCCGCTGCACTCTGCGTGTTGTACGGTAAATCGGAAGAGAGCATCACCAGAAGCAGCAAGTGCCGAGCCTGCAGAATCCTGCTTCATGTATGTGCTCCCTGATGTGTGACCAAAGTTACTCGACGCTGGAGTCAGAGCTGTGTTTTTCGACATGTCATCGATGCCTACGGGCTGCAGCGTGCCAGCAGACGCACCTGTATATTAAATCGGTTTACCCAAAACAATGTACAGACGCCACGGCGTTGGAGGGTTAAAAGCCCTCACTCGCCACCAGCTTTCAGCAACTCGGAAGCCCTTCCGCATGCCACCCTCTACTTTCTCTTCTCTCTAACCCTGGCCTGTGGCAAGGGGGAAACTACTGTAAAACATGATGATACAATACCGTGCCGTCCTGTGCTGTGCTGTGCTATGCTGTGCTGTGCTATGGAGAGCCTCTGCGCCCCGCATCCGAACCCATGTCTCCCCCGTCCATCGGATGGTGGTCATCATGGCAATGGACGGACGGTAACAAGGGAAGGGGGGCGACGGACCTTGGGGCACTGTGCTGTCCGGTGTGTGTCCGTACGGTAGAGATGCAGATGCAGGGACGTGCAGGCGAGCTGGCTGGCTGGACCCTCAGCCTCCATCGACTCTTTCTCCTCCATGCAGCCCTCACGGAGATGACTTGTCTGGCCGAGTTCCGTTCTTAGGCCGTTGAAGTAGATATCTCGGCAGGTAAATACACACAACGTACATGACCTGTCCCCGACTTTTCCAACACGGACTGTTGGATCAATAGCAGCACTCCCGTGGTAAAACATGCATAGACGCATTGCTGCGGGCGATTTGCCATAGTGTTTGCCCCCTTCCTGAGCATCCGAGTCACCATCCGAGTCATCGTGCACGAAACGTCGAACTCTCAAAGCCGCCCGCTCGGTGGCAAGCAATATTAGACATATCATATGATACACGTTGAGACACACGAGGGAACCAAGACGGAGGCAGCAGCCCCGCTGACTCGACATTGCTTCCGTCAACATTAAAGCTGTAGGAACGTAGTGAGGCTGGTAAAATAGAGCACGAGATAAGGGGTATATGTGAAAGCTATACACAGGGTATGGAGGCAGAGACTCGTCGCGCGCATCGTCATTGGGGAAAACGAAGTAAAAAAGAAAAGACAAAAGAAAAATAAATAAATATAGGGTCAGCAATCGCGGCCCTCGTCTGCCGAAGCAGTGCGCGATTTTGCCAGCTCCGTCATGCTCTCCGAGTCAAAAGTGCGTGAGCTCCGAGGCGGCGAGCGAGCCTTAGGGGCGAGACCCTGCTCAGCGGCAGCAAGCGAGTTCGGATCGGGCGACAAGGTAGTCTGGACGACGGGCTTGATGCCACGACGGTAGCGACTCGGCGTCAGGTCGTCGAGCAGCTTCTGACAGGCGCTCCAGGAGGTGACGGCGTAGATGACGGCGTTCCAGAAGCCCTGAAGGGGCAAGACGAAGGCGCTCATGAACTCGAGCGGCGGGAAGACCTCGTTCTGGTGAACGACCGAGTAGACGCGGTTGGCACTCGAAGGGATCCAGGTGATGAGGATGGCGGTGAAGAAGAGAATGGCACACTTGGTGTAGGACCAGGCTGCGTTGTTGAGTTCATGATGGCGTCGTCGTGCTGGGTTGGGCGTCCGCTGAGGGGCTACTTGCATCTGCTGGGTTGGCTTGCCTGGCGATGAAGCCACGTCCGACGAAGGCGATGGGCAGTGGTCGGCCATGATGTGAATCGAGTAGGCGTCTTCGCAGCCGTTTGACTTGTCGGCCGCCTTTTGTCTGTTTAGGGGTACAAGATGGATGGCGCCAGAGGACGGGTATGCGTCCTCTCCCGTTACCGTCACCTCGGTCCGCCTCATTGTCGCCACTACCTCGCCATTGATGGATAAAGGGTCCGGATCTGACATCTCGAAGTCGTACAGCTGCTTGCGCTTCTCGTAGATGGTGCGTCCAGCACGGATGTAGATGAAGAATGTGATGAGAATGGTGACCCTGTTTTTTTTTTTTTTTTTTATCGCCGTCAGCTACCGACACCGACGACCAAAGCGATCAAGTGGCTTTACCAGACGGGCCCGTAGAAGGTGGCGATGCGCAGGATGTCGTACTCGCTCGAGATCCAGCACCAAAGCGTGGCGTTGCCATAGATGCGCTCTCCTCGCGAGTTTCGGGCGAAGATGTAGGCAAAAGCCGGGACGAGAGGGACGCCGTAGCAGCCGAGCAGGTAGATAAACTCCATCTTGCGTAGCCTCTCGGCATCAAACTTGTGATAAAAGGTGAGGTAGACGTTGATGGCCATGGCCAATGTCCAAAAGGCATCCGCAGGCATGAAACTGGCAAGACCATCAACTCAGATGACCAAAAAAAAAAAAAGAAGACTTTGACGACAAGACGAGAGACCAACGTCTGAATCAAGAAGGACTGGAACTGGCAGCCGAAGGAGTCGAGCTCTCTGAGGTAGGCATTGGACATGAGAGTGCCGACATTGGTCAACATGTTACCAAAGGAGGCGTAAAACACCAGCCGGTTGATGGGCTTGTGAAAAGCTCGCGAAGAGCAAAACGTGACAATGGTGAAGATGCATCCCAGCAGAGAGAGGACGGAGCAGGCGCGCTCGATGGCAATGATAGCGGTGCGCTGCTCCAGCGTCAACTCGTGGTGCTGTGGCGAGGGATTCGTGGCCATGCTCCCTTGATAAGCGTTGCCGCCGCGTCTTTTGATGGTGAATCAAGACGCTGTTTGATGTCGACGAGGAGAACTGGAGATGGCTGCTGCCCGCTGAGGGTGGCTGTGAAATAGAGAGAGAGGGGGGGGGGGGAAGGTTGGTTGTCTTTATGAATGTAAAGTGGCAACCCACATGAGCGATAGACGAGGACAGGGGACAAGGGAAGAGCCGACAGGGATGAGCAGCGGAGCAGTGAAAAGAGAGAATGGGGGGGGGAAAAAGACCCGTCAATCATGGTCCAGGGCTCCGGATGCAGCATATAAGTTGAGGAACTGTTTCGTCTCGTCTTTAGCTCTCGATCAAGGGCATCATGAAGCCATGAATCGAGCACGATGGATGATTCATGATTCACGAGGCAGAGCAGAAGGAAGGCTGTAAAATCTGGAGTTTTACCGCCGGGCCAAGGTAGCAGGCGTGTGTATCACCCAATGGCTGACAGTGCCGAGAGTGCAAGAGTAGCTAGTAGTAGCCATGAAGAACGCCTCGGGGGTCCATTATGCAGACGCGGGCCGAACACCACACCCACCCACCTACCCACACACACACACACACACACACACGCATACACACACAGGCCAGCCAACGGGGTCCAGGGAGAGATGAGGACAGACATATTCGTACGTCGCGGCAGCAAAATAGGTACCCTCGTACGAAAGCAGTTGGACCGGCACAAACAACCGTCAGACCTGAGTCGTACTCGTACCTGCATAGTGCATCCCTCCTCCGCCCGGGGGGGAGAAGCAGAGAGGCTATACATATTAGAGGTAGGGATATAGACTACGAAAAGCAGAAGTCCTCGTGGATAGTTCAATTAAGAACAAGAGTTTAGTGTATGTATAAGCGGTGCTCGTTCCCCAGTCATATCGGCAGTAGTATTATCCTTCACGAACCCTCTTGCTTATTGAAGCTACTATATATAAGCCTCGCCAAGGGGCTTTATCTGGACTGATGATCCAGGTTAGCTGGCTTCAAAGGCTTGACAGAAGGTAGTCATTGGTTGAGCATGTAGAGGAATGGGCTCAATCTGCTTTCCCGTGTCTGTACCTTTTCCCTTGTCGCGAACCTTGAAGTGTAGTATCAGAGCGTTGATAGTCTAGCTTTGAGAAGCAAGCCAAGTATGATGGCACTTGTTGAAGGGGAAAGCTTTAGAATGCGCACACGTCTGCTAGATGCCCTTTTGAGCGTACATGTGGGGAGGTAGTTCTCCCCAAGAAAAGCTCATTCGTGAGGATCCTTTGTGGCGGACATTATTGGATGACGATACGCTTTGTAGCAATCTCTAAAGGGGATGGGCAACTTCTCCGCCGAAAAAACTTGTGCTACCTACCTTCTTACCTACCTACAACCTATCTATCTACCTACCTACCTAACCCCAGCAAGTCTGTAGGCATGTACAAACATACACGTGTTTTGTTGCTGCGGAGATGGACTTGAGGATGAGACGTGGTACGAACGAAACGACGGACTCGGACCTCGTTGATTGAAACTGCGAGGCTGAGAGAATGCGACCTGAGCTGTCATTCGCAGCGTAGCCGAGGAAGAGAGAAGCGCGGGCCCTCTACTGTCCCGGGCTGGAAGTGCCATCTGTCACTCATTCGACTCATCATTATTCACAGACTCACAGACGCCCCCCTTTGTCTTGTTGACGCTTCTCGAGTTGTCTGTGGGAGGAAAAAGCAAAGCATCCGTCTTCAGCACCATCAAGACGGCGCCTCAATCCACTCGGCTTCTGCAGCACCGTCGCATCTGATCCATCCCAGACAGCAAGCAGCAGTAGCAGTGGTAGCAGCACGGTGCAGCCCACGTCCCGCTGCAAGTAAGCCAGCCAGCCAGCCAGGTTATTGCTCCCGGGGGCAACAGCAGCAGCGTTGATCTACTGTATCAATCTCTCATGTCCAACCAGCAGAAGCCGCCTGCGGCCTGTAGCCTCTCCCCTTTCTTGGGGGGGGGGGGGATGCAGGCGCGATGCGCGGAAGCAGCACCACGTCTTCCGGCCGATGCGGCCCAACGACCGGCCGTTGTCGCAATAGAGGAAACGTCAAGGCAGACAATTTTTTTTTATTTTGCCTTTAATAATATGAAGACTTTGTCTTGCTGCAATATCAAGTGAGCAAACGTCGACTGCTGAGACAATGGTTTCAGTTCTCTTCCCCCTTCCCGCCCCCCCCCCCCCGTTGCTCAAGTATGACGAACACCCGGCCTGGTAAGTCGACACGAATACCCGGACAGCGTTCTCTGTTGGTGGTGGTGGTGGCGGGCGATGGTACTCTGATCGCTCTGCTTTGCCGCCTGCCAAGGAAGAAAAAAAAAATAACAATTTTTCTCTTTGGCCGCAGGTTGGCCGATGAAAATATCCGGCGAATTTATTGGTCTCCATTCTACTCCACGTTCATCCGGTAGTAGTAGTAGGAGTTCCTAGTTCCTGTTCCTGGGCGATCCGTGAGAGGGGTCTTTGCCCCGCCCGTCAACGGGTCAGCTAGAACAAGCTAGGATAGTTTGAAACAATCTTTGGACGAATAGCTGCAGTATGTGATTCTCTATTCGGACTTGAGTCAACTGACAAGAGTTCCGTTGATAAGTGCCCGGCTTGCTTCTTCCGGCTTCGGACTCGGCCGTGAGAATTAGGCGGAACACGTCTCAGAGACTCTCACACAAGCCAGACTTACACAATCACCAACGAGGCGACGTCGAAGCGCCGACAAAAAAAAAAAGTCACATCGGCGTTCATGGTCCCTACACACATACCACAACGTCGGCCAACTTTTCCCCCACCCCGGATCGGCCCAGTGGCTCGCAGGAGATAAAGACAGCTAAAAAAAAAAAAGGGTGAGAAGAAAATGAAAGAAAATGAAATGAACTATCCCCGCGCCTCGGGTTCCGCAGAGTTCGGAACCTTGATGGTCACATGGGGAGAGGGGGGGGGGGGGGCCGCGGGAGGGCGCCTTTTGCTCGGCGGGATTCGGCATCCCCGGACGACGGCATGGTGCGCGTCCCGTGGGAAGCGGCAGATGCGACGGAGAACTGTTGTGATGTACGAGGGCCGACGACCGAAAACAAGCGAGCGACTCCGATGCGGGTCGCCTCTTGCTGGCTGTGCTGAGAGCCCCGGCCTCGGAACTCCTGTCAGCCCCTGAAAAAAGGGGGGGGAAGGGAAGCAGACGCAGAAAAAAGAGAGAGAGATTTGAGAGAGAGAGAGAGAGAGAGAGAGGAAAAGGACTCACGGCTTCGTTTCTCGTCGGCTGTGTTTTTTTGTCTGCGTCTATCCGTCTTCTCGGCTTCGGCCTAGCTCGACAGCTGCGGCTGATCATTGGCCCCGGAGCGGCAAAGGCTTTCTCTTCGCTGAGGTGCGCGGATAGGTCAACCATCTCGACTGTGGCGCTTGTTGGTTCAGCTCCCACGGTCCCAATGCGGCGCTTCATCCGAAGTTCCGGGCTTGGGTTTGCCAGCTTGATGAGGTCGACATGAGAATGAAGCTCACCATCCGCTCGCAAGACGCTCACCGGCAGCGGCGACGGTGCAGTTCGCCGGCAGCCGCCTCTCCATCCTCACGGGCTTTTTTTTTTTCACCCTCAGTGCCGTGACGGATAGGGCTGAAGCAGATAGGTCCCGTGTTTGCGCCCCTTGCCAAACCGGTGTCAGCCCCCCCCCCCCCCCCCTAAATGCGTTCCTTCGGACGCCACAGCTCGCCACCAATGAGCTGAATCTGACGGCACGAGAGCGTCCTGGCTTACCAGCCGGTGCCTAGTGAGGGTGAACCGGGGGGTTGGACAATCTTCTACTTTGCTCGCCTCTTCCCCTAACCTCGTCGCACGTCAACGAATATGATCCCCTCTCTGCTGGCTCTGCTCGTGCTCGCTTCTCCGCTGTCGGCAGCGAAGCAGCAGTGCTATCACATCGACGGGACCCCCTCCGCCGACAGCAGTCAGCCGTGCAACCCGGAAGCCGTCTTCAGTCCCTGTTGCGACACGAACAAGGCGAAGCCCGACATCTGCCTGTCGTCTGGCCTGTGCTACGCGCAAGATTCCGGCTTTGAGGGCTTCATTTATTCCAATGGCTGCACCGACCCTTCAGGCAAGGCCGACGCCTGTCCGCACGTCTGTCCGGATCGTGAGCTTTCCCCCCCCTTTCCTTTCCCCAAGTTTTGTCTTCTCTCAGCCTGACTTGACACGCTGCAAAGGGACCAATAATTGGAAGGGCGGGCCCGTTATCGGCTCGTACAACGTGCTACAGTGTAGAGAGGGCGGCCACTTTTGTTGTCGCAAGGCGATGGATTCGGAAAACTGCTGTGGTGTTGCCGATGCCGCCGTGAGCGTCAATATCGGCCAGTTGCGCTTTCCGACCTCAACGGCGACGACGACGAGTACAACGACGACGCCGACGTCTGCTGTATGTCATCCAGACCGTGCCGTGTCCGGCGAAGGGTGTCCAAAGGACAACTCGGCCGTCGTCGGCGGAGCGGTGGGCGGAGTGCTCGGAGCCGCGCTGCTGGGCAGCCTCGGCGCCTTGGCCGTCATGTGTCTGCGACGGGGGAGGAGGTCGGCGGAAGAGTACGAATTCGGCGAGTGCAGCGAAGCCATCCCTTCTAATCCTGGATACATGTCAGTTGCTGACGAGCTTTCCCAGACAACCAGCACCATCACACTCGAAACGCCATGGCCGCCGTGGGGACCCCGCACGAGCTTCCCAACAGGCCGGTTCACGAGATGCATGGGAGCCAGATGAGAGGCGGTGGGCTGGACGCCTACAAGGCTAGGGGCTGATGGTTGGCTGGACATGAGGGTATGAGGCTCGGCCGGTCCGAGGCGGTGGGACCACGACGAGATGGACAAAGACGATGCTGCCATCGTCGGCAGCGTCAAGAGTCATTGAGCTCTGGGTAACGTCTTCATCCCATGACAAGTGGACTGTATTTGTAGAAAAAAGACTTGTGTGCGTATACGTCGTCGTTTGTAGCTGGCTCAGTCGGGAAGCTGTCCTAAGGGGGGGGGGGGGGGCAGAAAAAGAAGGGTCAAGCGCCGATGTCGCCCCCCACCCAAACCGCCAGAATCTTCTTCCTCTTCGGCCTCGGATCACCGCCTCCTCGGCGATATTCCCCTCCCCCCCCCTTCTCCCCTTTCACCAGAAGCAACGATGCCCTCATCTTCGCCCTCCTCACCGCCGGCGTCGCCCGGTCGCGCGTCGTCGCGCTTCACCTACCGACAGCTAGCCCAGCTCGCCAACTGCAACACGTCCAACCCGCTACGCGTCATCGCCCACATCGATCTCGACGCCTTCTACGCCCAGTGCGAGATGGTCCGTCTCGGCGTTCCCGAGGATAAGCCGCTCGCCGTCCAGCAGTGGTGAGGCACGTCGTCACCTGGCAGCCCGCCCCGCTGACCGCTGCCTTCTCTAATCTACCTACCTACCTAGGCAAGGCCTCATCGCTGTCAACTATCCGGCTCGTGAGGCTGGCATCAGTCGCCATTGCGACGTGGCCGAGGCCCGCAAGCTGTGTCCCGACTTGATTGCCCAGCACGTCGCTACGTGGCGCGAAGGCCATGACGGCTGGGCCTATCGCCATGACGCCGCCGCCAACATTGCCTCGGACAAGGTCTCGCTTGACCCCTATCGACTCGAGTCGAGGAAGATTTTGGCTGTGGTCAAGGAGACGCTGCCGACGCATCTGCAGAGGGTGGAGAAAGCTAGTATTGATGAGGTCTTTCTCGACCTGTCTGCCCACGTACACAGTCTCCTCCTCGACCGCTTCCCCGAGCTCTCCCGCCCGCCTCCGTACGACGACGGCACTGAGAACCTGCCGCCTCCCCCGGTCGCCGCTCTCGACTGGGCAGACGATGCTCTGGCCGGGCTCGACGACGACGACGAAGAGGCACGCGATCCCGACTGGGACGACGTGGCAATGCTTATAGGGTCCGAGATTGTACGCGCCATACGCGCCGCCATACGCGACAAGCTAAGTTACACCTGCTCTGCCGGCGTAGCCAACAACAAACTGCTCAGCAAGCTGGGCTCGGGCTTCCACAAGCCCAATCGGCAGACCGTCATCCGCGCCCGAGCCGCCCACGCCTTTCTCGGCCCCTTCCGCCTCGCCAAGCTTCGCAGCCTGGGCGGCAAGCTGGGTGACCAAGTCGTGTCGACCTTCAACGCCGAGCGCGTCGAGGACCTGCGCGCTGTCGCGTTGGACCAGATCAAGGCCAAGCTGGGCGAGGAGACGGGTCTCTGGTTGTACAAGACGCTCCGTGGCGTCGACGCCAGCGAGGTCAACCCGCGTACCCAGATCAAGTCGATGCTCTCGGCCAAATCGTTTCGCCCTAGCATCGACGGCCCAGACCAGGCCGTCAAGTGGCTCACCATCTTCGTCGCCGACATCTACGCTCGCCTGGTCGAGGAGGGTGTCTTGGACAATAAGCGCAGGCCGCGCACCATGAATCTGCATCATCGCGCGCCCGCCGGCCAGACGCGCAGTCGTCAGAGTCCGATCCCGCAGGGCAAGACGTTGGACAAGGAGCTTTTGCTCCAGCTCGCCCGAGACCTGCTCGGCCAGGCCATGGCGTACGGCAACGTCTGGCCGTGCGCCAACCTGAGCCTCAGCGTCGGTGGCTTCGAGGACGGTGTCAAGGGCAACTTGGGCATCGGTGCCTTTCTTGTCAAGACGCCTGACACGCCGGCCGCCTCCATCTCCGACTCTCAAGGGGCCGAGCCGCGGCAGAACAAGAGACCTCGTATCGGCGACGGCGGGCTACATCGATTCTTTGCCAAGAACCCCTCTGTCTCTGGCGCCGGAGCGTCCAATGAGCACGAGCAACAACATGAACCGGGCCCGACCGTCACGGGCGGTGAGCGGCCTGTTGACGGCGCCTGCCCGGACGATGCGGCGCACCCACACATGCCGTCAAAGGCGTTGCAGCATAAGGCGCACGCAGAGGGCGTCGACGACGTGCGGACATGCTCGCGATGCTCGGCCTCTTTCGAGGACGCGGTGTCGCTGCAGAGCCATGAGGACTGGCACGTTGCCAAGGACCTCGACGACGAAGAAAGCCATGGACCAGTTGCCGCGCAGAGGCCGCAACCCTCACGCGGCTCCCATCATCCCAAGCGGACGGGCCCCAGTGCGAGGCGCGGTCGAGGTGGCAAGCTCGAGCACGGGCAAACAAGGCTCGACTTTGGCTGAAAAAAAGCCCATCTAGCCCCCCTCTCTCTTCACCCTCCCCGCGTCCCGCCCGGAAAGGGGAGAGGCGCACAAGGGCCGACTGCAACGCCCATTCGCCACCAAGGCTGTCGGGCTAAGGAACAACAGCTCCGAGAAGGGGCCAGCCAGGCAAGGGCTTGAAAAGCATGCGCGTGCTCCCCTCCCAGCGCGCGTAGCATCAGAAGCTGTACCGTGGAGTGACTGGCGCACATTGATCGGCGACCATTCCGAGTGTGCGCGTGTGTGGGTGCGAGAGACCGGCGGTCGCTCCCAAGGACGATACCTAAAGCGTCTCTTCGCATCGTCTGGACGGCCTTACAACTACAAGGGTCAGTTGGACGCTATACTCCTTCACTGGAGAGAAGCGAAGGGCTCCCTGTCGGACTGGAGAATGGAGGAGAGCAAAGGCGTCACCAAGAGCGGCTGACTGGTCCACGCTTGCAGCTGAGGAGGTCCTCAGGAGGGCCGGCTCGGCTCTCGGATTGGTCAGTTGGTGCTTTTCGCCACGACTGGCGTGTTGGGCTCCCATTGGCGAGAGGCGTCGGTACCCAACGGCGGCCCGAGAAGAAGATGGCGGGAGGAGCAGAAGGTGGTCCGAACGAATGGACCGGGTGGCGGGAAAGACGATTGGCGTGTGGCGATTGACTCGAGACACGTCGTACAGCGTTGCAGCACCGGTTCCGAAAGCCGCCGACAAAGACCTTCTGCGTGCTGCTCTCGAGGCGGTTTTTGGCGCTGTGCGAGGCCTGTGCGCAACCCGATGAACAGGCAGCATCAGCGTTGCCGAAACCAGTCTCGTTTTCCCTCGGCTCGCGGGGTAGGGAAAGGCGGCGTGCAGACTTTGATGGTGACATGGATGCTGGCCCAGACGAAAGCCGATGAGGTTCGAGCCACCATCACCATGGTGGACGGGCGTACATGTGTATGTATGTACGTGTCATCTCGCTGCTAGCAGGCATCAACAGGCATCAACAACCTCATCTAGCTACAGTGCGAGACTGTGCCGGCCACGTGGACGGACGCCATGCGATGGCTGTGAAGCCCAGCAACCAGGGATCCTCTTCACAGTGCGAGTAGCCCTCGTCCGACCGGCCCAAGGGTTGTTTCTGGCTGACGGGCAGACTGACGGAGGCTAATGGCTCTCGATGAACTCGCAATGGGTGTGACAGCCCGAGCCCAACCCCAGGGCTACTGGCCCAAGCCGTCTTCGGAACGCACCCGGAGAGAGGAAGAGCGCTGGCCAAGAACAAGTGGCTGTCTGTGGCTCCCGGGATCCACGTACCTGGGCTATTTACGCAGCTGCCCGCCTCCCGGAAGCAGCAAAGCCCCCATCCCCTTCCCCCCCCCTGAGAAGAGGAGGCGGCGGCGGCGGGTAGCAACTAAGAGCCGACGAGCAGTAATTCGGCAGCGCAACAAAGAGAGACGGCAGGGCAGAAGCAAACTAACCAACGCATAAACACCCCCCCAAAAAAAAGGCGACATACATGGAGAGTTGACACCTCAAGTCGACGACTCGCAGTTGAAACCACTCTATTGAGAGGAGACCGGGTTTTTTTGCATGTGAGAGCGCAACCAAAAAAAGTGCTTTTTCACGTTTGTGTGTGCGGCCTGGCCCGTTCCTCCACTTCGACTCGGGAGCTACAGGCAGATAGACAGACAGACCCACGGGAGCTACAGATACTCTACAGGCACCCTTGGGCTCACTTTTTTTTTCTTCCCCGGCTCGCCGTTAGCGCCTGGGCAGACGTTTGTACCTAACGGCTCTCTAAACGTGTTTC
>LAZP02000494.1:0-15701 GCA_001272575.2 Ophiocordyceps unilateralis
AAAAAAGAGAGAGAAAAAAAAAGGGCTGCTTCTCGGCACTGTGAGACCTGGGGAGGGTATCGTTGTACCCAGTTAGACGGCTACTCGGCTCCTCCCGTCCATCGCCCCAAAATCTGCATCGCATCTGCGTACCCACCTACCGCCTATACCCCGTTCTGCAACCTCTCCATCAATCCGTTGATCCCTGCCTCGTCTTGTTCGTCATCTTCCTCTCTCATTTTTTTTTTTTTGCCCTCCCCTCCTATCCTGTCCCCTCGTCTGGGCTGGGCGGGCTCCATCTGTTACACACGACCGTTCCCCTTCGTTGGCCCTCGTCAATTCCTTTTCTTCTTATTATTCTTCTTCTTCTACTTCTTCTACTTCTTCTTCTCTTTCCTCAGCTCCGTCTCCTTATCCTCTTCCCCCTTCTTCTTCTTCTTCTTCTTCTTCTCTTCGCTTCCTCCTTTCAACGACTGCTGCCCACGTCTCAATCCTCTTCTTCCATATTTTCCTCCGTTTCTTCCTTTTTTTTTTCCCCCTTTCCTTTCTTTTTCCTTTTTATCCCCTTCGCTCTTTTATCCCGTCATTCTCTACCTTTTAATCTCGCTCCCCCAGTCGCTCGCTACCTCGCCGCCCATGTAAAGCTCTATCATGGATCGCAGCCACAAGTCTTCCTCGTCCCCTTCCTTGTCGGACCAACAGCTCGACGCTTCGCCTCAAGACGTTCTCGTCGAGGCCAGGAAGAACCTCCAGGTGCTCATCGACTCCGGCCTATCCAAAGACCTCCTCCATCAGTGGGTCGACGATAGCCAGTCTCTACACGTCTCTTTTTCCCTCGCTTCGTCGAAACCGCAATCCTCGTCGCCTTCTCCAGCTCCGGCTCCAGCTCCGGCTCATCCTCCCCCGCCGCCGCCGCCTCCTCCTCCTCCTCCTCGAGTCTCGACGACGCCATCGACGCCCATCATGGCCGTCTCCGCTCTTCCCCCGGTCAAGTCAGAGACGCCGCCCGACGACGTCTCCCGGACCTGGCCTCCATCCACGCTGGCCTCCAATTCGGCCGCCGTCTCGCCGCCCAACGACATGGACGCGGCCATGTTCATCACTCCCTCGGCGCCCTTTTCTCACGCTCATCGGCCCAGAATATCCATCTCGTCCGTCAGCTCGGGCTCCTCGGGCCACGCTTCTATCTGGTCCACCAATTCGACCCAGTCGTCCTTCTCCTGGCACTCGGCCGCGTCGGGCGGCAGGTCCATGGCCCCCTTGCCCATGCCCCCCGCCCCCGTTCTCAATGGCTCTCACGTCTCTTCGGCCTCGTCGAGCCCGAGCAGGCAAAACGTCTACTGGTGCACCTCGTGCGAGACCAGCTTCAAGCGCAAGTACGACTGGAAGCGCCACGAGGACGAGTTCCACGAGCGCTGGAGAAAATACCCCTGCCCCGAACCCGGCTGCAACCGTAGCTTCTGGGGCTCCAACTCGTTCAACCAGCATCACAAGCAGTGTCACGGCTGCAAGACGTGCCCACACGCCGAAAAGGTGGTCAAGTTCCTGCGGAAGCGCAAGTACTGGGCTTGCGGCTTCTGCTCCGCCCTGCACCCGGCCCGGGAGCGCCATGTCGAGCACGTGGCCCGTCATTTCGAGTCGGGCATGACCAAGGGAGACTGGATGCACTCGAGGGTCATCTACGGCCTGCTGCACCAGCCGCTCATCCACGAGGCCTGGGACGCCCTGGTGGCCAGCAAGCAGGCCGAATACGCCGGTCGCCGGCCCCAGTTCAGCTGGCATCCGAGCAAGACGGGCCGTGCCCAAGGCTTCCTGGAGAAGGAGAGCGCCGGCCAGCTGCAGGACCTACTCGAGTTCTTCTCCGGCGACAAGTCCGAGGCCCATTGGATCGTCTCTTCGGCCTATGAGCTGGCCGATATCGTCCTGACATCGGGCCCCGTGCCGTCACCGCAGTTCTCTGCTGCCCAGCACTTTACTTGTGCTCAGGATCCCCATGCCGCCTTCGTCGCCTCGTCTCACCAGCCCATGATGGCGCCGGCCTCGTCTTCGAGCCCCAGCAGCAACTCGGTCGCCTCGTACACGTCCTCGTTCCGAAACAGTGCCTTTGTGCCGTCGCAGCAGCAGCCGCAGCAGCAGCAACAGCAACAGTTTCCCGCCTCGCCAGAGTCATCGTCCCAGTCTCCCATGACGGCATCTCAGTCGCCCTTGGCACCAGCGTCACAGTCGCCGCTGCCACCGTCGCATTCGCCGCTCCAGCAACGCGACCTGCCCCAGCTGCCGCCCTCCTCCTCGGGCACCGCCAGCTCCGAATCCATCATGGACTTTGATTACACGCCCGCGCCCGTCATCTTCGACGATTGGGAGTCCCTCTCGGGCACCACGCTCCACGAGGCCGCTCAGCATGCGGCCGCTCAGCCGGAATGGGGCATGATGCAGTACTTTGGAGATCCCCGCGTCACGTCGTGACACGCCATCTTGTCTATTTGCCCCCTCTCCCCCCCGTCTTTTTTTTTTTTTTTTTTTTTTTTTGGCTTGCCGTCTCTGTATCTATGCTGTATCTCACGTGTGCTATCTATGTTACGCGCATATCTCTGCAAATATCTCCCGGCAAGCGTCTTTACTACAATGGAGGAACAGCACGGACTGCCTCTGCACAACATAATGATAATATCCCCCACCAGGCGGGCGGGACGAGACAAGATAGAGAGAGGGAGGGAGAGAGAGAGAGAGAGGGGGGGGAAGAATTCGTTAATGCCGTCGGAGTGAGCAAAGGAAGTAGCGTTGTAAGTTAGGTTAAAAAAGTTCAAAGCCTTGCCAAGATGACTATTCGCCTCTGACCAGAAGCCTCCATCACCAAGCGGGGACAAGTCTGCATCACGCACCGTGCAGAGTCGTACGGGACCTTATGAAAAAGGTAGTGCCTGTAAAGCGGACGCGTAACACAAGAAGGAAAAACAAAACGACCCGGCAGGGAGATGGGGCCATAAGGGCTGGATAGAGCTGGTCTCTATGGCTTTTGTCTATTATGCCGAATTCAATACCCGTCTACAAGGTCGACCACATGCTTGGGCAATGGTCCGAGTGTAGTAGTAGCTCGACTCAAGCGTCGCTTGATGCCGTGGACGTTGAAATCGGTTCTTATCGCCACTACTCTAGGTTAGCGGCCAAAGTTTAGATTGAGTTTTTTTAGTGTGTCGACGACTAGGGCTAACGTTGTGGTTTTAGGAACAAGAGTAGTAAGGAACTTCCCTAGGTGTGTGTATTTTGCAGAGAGTGAGTGAGTAGAAAGACTGGAAACTGTTAGTTGAATACTGACCGGGTCCCCTTTTGTCTGGATGCGTTCGGGTTGCCTATCTTGACGACTGTCGTCCATGATGAAAAAGGTTAGAAGAATACCAGTTCTTCCCGTAAAGCGAAGACAATAGCATTATGCCAGCTTAACATCATGAGGGTAGTATATAGCATCAACATAAGACCGGTGTTGCAGCCGGGAACGTAGTTGAATAGAAGCGAAGAGGACGTCGTACCTAACCGGGATCAGGTGAGGGGGGGATCTAAGTTGAGGTTAGACAACTGTCTGAAACAAAGAACAAAGCTCAAGAATCAGACTCAGAAATTAGAGACAAACAGAAGGTGAAGACGTCGACTCTAGCAGCGAATCGAGTGATGCCGGGCGAGTTGGCTCGGGAGTAGCTTGTCAATAGCCCACGAGATGAACCCCTAGTCACCTTTATATGCATTCAGAAATGGCCTCTTTCAACGCCAGAAAAGGTCCAAGTCGCCATCGTCGGCGCCGGAGCGCTACCCGAGAACTACACACACTACAGCACTAGCCTACCTCGTTCTAGAAGCCATGGATCGTAAGACTCTGTTCTTACCCCCTTGACCCGACTATAAAGTCTAGTGTAGTTGTTTGAAATGGGCGTCCGCTTGGATTAACGATATAACGCAGTTGGAGATTTATACCTTGGCCAGAACAGTTTGGCTTTGATTTGGTGGAGCAACGTACCGGCGGCACGAATCTTTATAAAAAGACTCCAATGGGCGAGATTGAGATTCAATTCATACGGTCTGTATAAAACACCACAGCCCCTGTTTTTCAGCTTCGTCGTCCATCCGAAGAGAAAGTCACGGCGAGAATCCTTTCAGCGCAGATAGGCTTATTCGCAGCTTGCTACATCGGGAGCTTCTACCTTTTGCTCCAATCTTGGCTATAAGAAATTGAAACTCCTACTTAAGTGCTCAATCTGTTGCTACCCGCCGACGTTCGTGTAAGATTGCAGTCAAAGTCTCGTCCACGTTTATGCCTAGCCTTACACAAATCCTCCCCACCACAGGCCTTGGAGCAACAAGCCAAGACCTTAGAAAGACTTATTCTGGGGTCAAGCTGGGATGCATTCATTAGCATGCTGTCGTGAAGAATTGGCGTCTCATGTATAGGCACGAAGCCGGGGCGATGGAGTGGAGAGGGGGGGCTGTATACAGGCCTGGTGCCTTTCTGCCATGGGCGCTGAAAGCATCGCGCCCAAGGCAGGCCTTACGGGCTTGTCGGCCACCGAGGACTTCATTTACCGCCTCCTGGACGGTAGTTCGAAGTCGTCTGCTTGTTAGTGACGATGGTGATGGGTTAACTAGGGGAGGGGGGTTGCCGAGCCGAGCTCGGCCCAAAGAAGGTCCGAAACGACCCTCTAGACGCTTTGGAGAGTGGTTTCTGGCACTAGTTTGACGTGGAAGAAGACGGCACCAAGGGGCACCCAACCGCAAACACACAACTCGACGGGGTCGTAAATCCCGGAGTCGAATCTAAAGCCTAAAATCAAGGGCGAGATCACGTCTTATATCTATAATAAAGCGATTAAGGAGGGTAATAATACTTTAGAGTATTTAATTAAATAGTCTTCCGCGTTCTACTAATTAAGAAACCTACTAGTCTTATTATTTTAAAATTCCATAAGTCCTATAAGTCGTATTAATTTGAATAAATTCTATAATCCCTATAATTTACGAGAGAAAAGGGGAAGGGCGTAGACGTTACTGATATAAGCTAAAAGGACTACGCAAAAGCGACTTTAGTCTTTAATTATACAGCGAACACACATAGCCTAGGCGAGCCGAGCAGAACAGCTACGAGGCTGCCTAGCTTCCCATCTATAATTACGCCCCAGCGCGCCCTTCTTATACATGAGCTCGCTCACTGGCCCTTTTTCCCTTGTTCCTCTGCCCCTGCCCTAGTGGGCGTGAGTGGATGTCTAGATGGCCCGCCAAATTCGTTCTCAATATGCGTTGTTCTTAGCCCAAGATTAGGTCGCTCCTAGGAAGCTATCGTGCTGTTGCAATGGTCAACTGGCTCTGCACTCCTGCCGGTGGCAGGGTGGTGCACGCTTTGCTCCAGGCCGTAGGTTCCCGAGTCCAAGGACATAGGCTCCCGCTATGAGGGGCAGAGATAGGGTTTGACGCAACCTTACATTGCCATACACTAAGAACCCTAAGATATAGAATAATAATATAATAATATAAATTACACTGCCTGCCTAGGATAAAGGCGTAGAGCTTCTCTACTTTAGCCGTAGGGGAAAAACCGGGCAAGCCCTGGGGAAAACCTCTACGCAATATTCGGTCCGTTTTGGCTCGAGGCCGTGTTAATAGAGTGGGGAGTAAGACTGTAAGCGGACTTGGTGCTCCTTCTGCCGTGGCGCTGTGGGCGTCACGCCTTCGGCAGACAATAAACCCCTTGACTAGGTCCATGACCACCCCCCTGTCATAGACCGGGGTCTCTGGAAAGAAGAAGAGGAAAAGGTGCATGCCTATTTTACACCTAGACGTGTAGAGGTGTTACGAGCCCGGTGGTCTCGTGCGCTGTTATTTCTATGATGTCCCGAGATTTCCGGTCACGTGAGTCGTCCCGGGGTTTACCCGGATGTGTTATGTGCGAGGTCATGTGACGCTCTATCGACGACATGCGTTCGTTCTATAACACCCCCAGACGCCTTAAAGGGAGCCCTTAGGCACTAGGCCTGTAATTTTTTCAAAGGCTGCGTTTTTAGTACGCGTGCCGAGCTCGACACGTTTTAAGCCCTCCTTCTAGGCGCTATAGTTGTTATTAGGGTTAACGATGTTTCCTATAGCAGGATGATGCACGCTCCTCTCCAGCCCTTGGGATCCCGCATCCTAAGACGCAGGCTCTCCCGGGTCCCCGGTAGTTGCGCGCCGAACCCGCGGCAATATCGCCTTGAGTTGGGAAAACAGGGTGAAAACTCGGGACGACGTGGTGATTTCCCGTCGTGATTTCCCCGGAAATCCTAGGGATTTGTGCGTAGTTTTCCCGGGAAAGCTGTGTGAATGTGAGAGGCGAGATAAAGTTTGGCGCAACTGTATATTGCTGTGAAGGGCGAGATAGAGTTTTGCTCAACTATATATCGCGAGTTTTGCTCAACTATATGTTGCCTGTTTACGAGGAATCCTAAGATATAATAATAATATTAATTCCCCTACCTGCCTAAACTAGGGCGTAGAGCTTCACTACTTCAATCGCAAAGGAAAAACCGGGCAGGCCCGGGGGAAAACCTCCGCGCTATATTCGATGCGGTTTCGGCTCGAGGCCGTGACGATAGAGTGGGGAGTGGGACAACCAGCAGATTTGGTGCCCCTGCCAGCCGCGGCGCAGTGGGCGTCACGCCTTGCGGCAGCTGTCCTTGCCTGCTGGCCTGCGAGCGCCTCGTTCACTGCATCTTTGACGGTCGCGTGGAGTGTCTGTCGGTCCGTCACAATAGCACGTCGGTCGTTCTGCGCATTCACTTCGCCTTCGACCCGAGTTAAGTCTTTAACTAGGTCGGTAACTACCCTCTAGACGCCTTAGAGGGCGGCTTCGGGCACTAAATCTGCAATTTTTGCAAAAGCTACATTCTTCGTCTATCTATCGAGTTTAGCGCGACTTAGGCCCTCCTTCGGGGCGCTACGATTTCTATTATTTTTAGCGGCTTGTTCTGCAGCTAGGTGGTGTACGCTTTTCTCGAGCCCAGGGGCGACCGCGTCCTGCGACGCCGGCTCCCCGGGGCCCTCCGCGGCAGCGCGCCGAACCCGTGGCGACATCGCCCTGAGTCCGACGGCTCCCCCGAATTGAAGAGGTGTATAGACGTGTGAGACGGTCTTGAGGAGGGCTCGTTATGTCGCGAGCCCGAGTCGAATTAGGTGCTTATTAATCCTAAGATATAGAAAAGAGGAAAAGGAGAGGAAAACTCTGCGCTGAGCTGGGTCCTTTTTGGGTCGGACTCAGGCCGAGTCCAGACCAACTCCGGGTCTGTGCCGGGGCAAGTCCGGGGCAGTTCCTGGTCCCGCCAGGGCATCGCTCTGGCGTTGTGCCGGGCAGTGCAGCCCGTGACAGTCAGGTCCAGGGCAAGTCCGGGTCCTGCTAGGGCATCGCCCTGGCGTCACCATGGGCAGTGCAGCCTGTAATACTGGCGGTGATCATGGCTGCAACGGACTAAGCGGGGGTCGCGGCAAGGCCTAAGGAATGGGCGAGGAAAGATCTATAAGGAAAGAGGGAGGAAGAAAGCGTTCGCCTAATTAGGCAATTATCTTCCTAAATAGGCAATTGCCTCTTTCGGCGAAGGCGGGCAAAGGCAAGCAAAGGACTCCTGCCGTGGAAGGTCGGCTCCCTAGGTCGAAAGGGAAGGGTCTGTAAAGGCAGGAGCTGCTCCCTAAGTCGCAGAAGGGGGGTTGACCCTGACCGACTCGTTGTCTACCCAGAGTCGGGGTAGAGAGGCCACAAGGCAACGGACCCCGGTGGCGAGGATAGCATTCTCGGAGTAAATTCGCACTCCATCGGGGGTGGTTTCTTCTGTCCACTGTGGCGAAGTTATTCTCTCGCACACAGTCTTCTCTCAGCCGAAGACACCGCAGGAGACGTAAATTCACCACGCAGCTGTTGCCACCCTAGACCCAAGGCCCTAGGTTGACACCACTCTGGGGGGTTTAACCTATCCTTCCGGCGGTAGGTGGCAGGTCCGTGGAAAAGAAAGGAAAAAGAGGCCGCGAGGGATATGGCAGCGCGAGCTGCTCAAGTACCCGTGCGGTGTCGCGGGAGGGAGCGGAGTCCTGTCATAAGCGTGAGGGATTCTCCTCCTCCTGCGTAACACGCACGCCTCAGCTAAGGCCGAGGCACCACTACGGCAAAGCCCATGACACTTGGCTGTCTAGTCCTTAAGGTAGTGGTTGCGGACTTTGCGAAACTCTTCCGAGTTTTCAAGGTTCCATGAAATGTCGTGTCCCGGCTTCTTGCTTCCAGACTTCTTTGAAGGCGTATCTCTTTCTTCCAATACCTGTAGCTCTTTTTCCGCAGCTTGTGTGAATTCTCTTTTTAACGGGTGCCAAAGAACGTCTCGCCAGTTATGAGGTTCCTATGCAATAGTATCCCCATCATAGTGTCGCACGTCTCCCCACCGACGTTCGTATTCTTCCAGTGCAACATTTTCCGTTATTAAAACAATTTTGTCATCCTGTTGTAGGTGGCTAGGGGCCGTGGGCGTCATATTGGTAATGACTAGAAGAAAGGTGCGTAACGCGACTTTGAAGAGTGTAAGTCACGACCAACAAAGACCTCAACTGGCTGAGCGATTAGCTACAAAGCCGCCTGACGAACCGAAAACTATTACGTCCCTTCGTCCTCTTCGTACTTGGCCGAGCACTACCCCTGGTCCAATGGTGCCCCTTGTGTTGCCGCTGTCCCTTGTGCGTGAGCTTTGCCCGCCGAAATACCAGACAGGCACAGGGCCACCCGCAACAAGGGGCAGGGACTAGGGGTAGAGAGTGGCCCAAGTATTAAGAGGGCCGTGGGGACGTAATTGGCTGACTTTCTGTTACGGACCCAGGGTCCGTGGCAAGAGAAGAAGATGCGTCTGTTTAACGCTTGACGTGTACGTGTGGTAGGCCTGATGTCCTACTCTTTGGCTTTCACAGTCGTCGCATTAATGACCTCGAATTGAATCTTTGAACTGTCCATGTTGGGTCACTTGATTTCGTGTACCGTCCTTGTCGCGGCATATGTAGTTTGACAAGATAGCGAGAGTAAAGATGAGCATCTGATACTCCATCTTGAATTTTGACAGCTAGTTGGTCCAAACACCCAGGTAGTATGGTGGAACGTGATCACGAAACGAACTGCCAGAAGCATTCCCTTCGAGAACATCAACTTCTCCCTCGCGGTTGTCAGACGTCATGATAAAGTCGGCAAAACCGTAGGGATAAAACAAAAATGGTTATTGTCATCGGGGGTTGGTAACAGGGCGTCAAATCCCTTGCCACCTCGTCTTTCTTCGTCGTCCTTCACATTTTTCGGAGCATCTGGGAGATCCCGCACCAATCCTGTCGCCTTTTCCGTCGGGTTAAAGGTTCTGCCCGCGCTGACCGCGCCGTGAAGGGCTGTCTCCATTTTCTGTGTGAGGAAGTCTTCAAACCTTGCTCGAACTCAATGTCCGCTTGGCTTGCTGCTGAAAGCAAAAGGCGTCAGGAAGCGAAAGCGCCCGGCAGCCGTTTGAGAAAGACTTTGAGCCTTGGGCGGTGTCATTTGAGGTGAACAACCGGCAGCCACCTGATAGAGACTTTGAGCCTTGACAGGGTGGCTTGACACGATCAATGACAACTAGAGTCGATACCAAAAGCTTCCCAAGGAGTTTCAGAACATGGCCTCGGGACAAGGTGCCAACAAGTCGTGCGTGTCGGCCAACTTAGGGCCTCTTGGACGCTTTCGTTTTGCAACACACATTTGTTGTCCCCCGTCGTCGAAGGCAATGTGATAGGCGACGGTTGGCCGCTCCCAACAGGTCCTCTGTATGCATCTGCTGCGAAGCATTAAAAATTTTGCGGCCGCTGGGTGCAGGGACCGGATGTGCTGGCGCCGCGATGACTGCGAGTCGCGCGCCCTGAAGATGCGAATTTTTTTTGAGGCCTCATCTTTTGCTGGTTTCAACGTCGTGTTCCACCTCCCTCTCCTCGGCATCTGTACTGGTCGGCGGAGTTTCCACTCGGGCTTCTCTGGATGGCGTCTCCTCCTCCGGCTCTGCCTCTGTACTGGACCCTCTTAAGTCCTCCGGCTCTCCCGGCTCTTCCGGAACGGATGCAGACATCTCCCCGGCAGGCCAACGGCGGTAGACGGCGACAAAGCCGCCGCCGGCCACCTGGCCACCAACCATGGGACGCAGCACCTGGACCTGCTTATCTGGAGCGCCTTTGTCAGCCCTAGGAATGCTCATCTTGACATTCCATAGCCTGCCGCCGCCGGCGTCGTTATGGCCATCAACCACAGTCGTGACAGATAGCTCGATGGCCTTCTCGAGGAGCACGGGCTGACCCGTTCTTTTGCACCACTCCTGGAACCCGGCTATCTGGCTGATGGACGGCTGAAAGACGACGAGGAGTGAGCCGGGATGCAGAGCCTGTATGACGGGCGCGGCGCCCTCATGAGGGGAGGCCACGTCGAGGACAGCGCGTGAGAGGAAAGGCCGGCCCGAGGAGGAGAGAAGTCGTAGGGAGATGTAGGCTTCGATTGTGCCGACGTGAAAGTCGACGGCCGGGAGGTACAAGGCCCGGCGGAAATGACGGACGAACTTGAAGGCCGCTTTAACACGGCTGACGTTTTGATCCAGACTGTGGAGGATCAGGCGGCGAGAGGCCCTGTAATTGTCAAGAGTGGCCTGGTCCTCGGTTCCCAATTCGGCGCCGACGACATCGGGATCACGAATTGCCGGAGCAGCACAGATGGCGCGACGAAGGGCCGAGGGAAACGAAGGATTGGCAGCGTGAACAGCTCGGGCCAGATGCAGCGTCAGACTGCCCATACCTGTTCCGGCCTCGAAGATCTCAAAGGGCGGCCGGGGGTCAGATTGCTGATCAGGATCGTCATCTTCGCCAGGACGAGCAGGATGCAAGTCAAGCAAGGCGACGATGATGTTGGCATCATGAGGATAAATAGGAGTAGCCAGACGTGAGGAGCTGTTGTGCAAGACGTAGTTGGCGAGGGTAGGCTCGTGTAGAATGACAGGCTGGCCGCCGCTATCGCACACTCGGTCAAGCGGACGGCGGCCAAGAAGATCGTCAGCGTCGATGCTCCGCCCGAAAGAGAGCTTGACACGGCTGCCGGCCCGCAGCGGAGTGCTGATGTGCCACCGGGGACTCTTGGGGCCGTGCTGTCTCAGAAAGACGACGTCATGCTCGCGGAAGGCACCGATGGTTGACAGTGACCGACGGAAGTGAAGGGTCAGGCGGAGGACATGATGCCTCGTAGCCATGATGGAGGGGCAAGAAAGGGAAGAAAAACGTGCAAGAAGAGGTAATGACTGTGGGTGAGGGAGAAATTTTTACACAGGGGGGGCTGCGATGCTGACGACGGAATGTAAAGACGGCTCGGTAGAAGTTCGGCTCGGTCTGGTACGGCCCGAGCTCCGCCGCGGTGGAGACTCGGCGCCGGCTTCTTCGTCCTGTGCTTCTTCTTCTTCTGCTTCTCCTTCCTCTTCTTCTTCTTCCTCTTCTTCTTCTTCTTCCTCTTCTTCTTCCTCTTCTTCTTCTTCTTCCTCTTCTTCCTCTTCTTCCTCTTCTTCCTCTTCTTCCTCTTCTTCCTCTTCTTCAAGGAAAGGGCGGCGCATCTACGGCAGTCAACATCACAAACCTACCTAACAACTTGACTTATAAAAAAAGCTCTGTGCGAAGAGAGACACATACAAAAAGACATCTGACGCCCGCTTCCTCCTCGCCTTCTATTCTTGTCTTTTCCTGGCCTTTTATCGAGCTCCGTTTTCCTCCTCGATCGTCGAGACGTAGGCAGGCTTTATGTACCCTTTGAGCTTGGAAATTACCTGGCCAGACCCAAAGTTACAGTGTCGTATCCTCAGGCAGCCACATACCAACCCGCTTCACCGCCTCAAGCTCTGTAGTAATCCTCCTTCCTCCTTGGCGTCATCTTCCATCGTCAGCGTCGTGAATCACGCGGTCCTGTTCTTTGGCCCTCCCCGCCCCCCCCCTTTCTCCCTTCCATCTCTCGCTTCAGCCATCGGTATCTTGGGGAGGAAGAAATTCGATCCGCTTAATGTTACAACAAGTGCCGCGCCCCGTCCGTACCCGACGACGCTGAACCGCCCGAACATGAAAAATAAAATGCAAAAATCAAATCAATCAGAACAACGCCGGCCCAATGAACATGGTAGAAAAACGCAGCATGATTTGTGCGGATTGCTGGGAATTCGGGTCAAAGGGGGAGGAAGGGGATTGCGAATGCAGGACAGATAATGAGAGAAAACACACACACACACACACACACACACACAGAGAGAGAGAGAGACACTTGCGTGGGGGATAGGGGGTGTTGAGTGGTTTACATGGGAAAGAGAGAAAGAAAGAAGAAGAAGAAGAAAAAGTGGAAAAGCAGGCAACATCGTGCTCGTGCCTCTTCGTCTCGGCTCAGATAAAGGAAAACTTGTTGGACTGGACGTGGTTGACGGCAGCGGACCAGGCTTCTTGGACGTCGTGTGCGTGCGCCGTCGTATGAAAGTCTTCCTCAAAGTACGGCACCACCTTGACGCCGAGATGCTTCTCGAGGATGATAACGCCCAGGTCGTACCGCCGCCGACACCGTTTCCTCGACGGATCGACCTTGATGGGTGTGTGATAGCAATAGACGTTGGATCGATCGTCTCTGATGGGGAAGACGGTGCCCATGAAGCGCATGTAACTCCACATGTCGACCGCAGCCTGCTTGGCTGCCTCGGACTGCGGTGCTACGACGTACAACATCTGCATCATCGAGTACCGCAGCGACATCAAGTCGGCGCTCCGGAGACCGTGCCGTTGCTCGACTTGCCGTTCAAGAGTACGCAACTCAGCGAGGACCTTTTCCAGTCGGTCGACGTGCACATGGTTGTAGAAGAGGGCCAGATCGATCCACGTCCGGGCCACGTACGGATGTCGTCGGCTGTAGATGGCCTCGAGCTCCTCAGCAATGGTCGGCGTGCTCCCCCACAGCAGGTCCGAGAGCGTTCCTGGCCCGTGCTTTTGCTGCACCTCGTAAAGACAGGTGAAGATCTGCCGTAGCGGATGTGACCGCTCCAGGTTCGTCGTCGAATAGGCCGCCAGATACTTGCAGAGGGCCGTCATCATGCCAGGATCGCGCTGCACCATGCCCAAGAGCAGCTCCTTGATTCCCAGCGGCGACAGCATCTTCAGATCCGCCTCGAGCAGCTTAAAGGCCCGCATGAGGAAGCGGCCGCCCATGTCGGCGTCGCGCGCCTCAAAGTAAAAGTTGGCCTCCATCAGGAGGTCGCTTGAGTCGGCACCCCAGACCATAGTCATGGGCCATCCCACCTGCAGCTCCGTCTCGACTTCGATCTGACGGCAGTGCAGGAAGGCCTTGCGCATGTTGCCGACGACCAGCTCCTGTGCCCGGAGGAGGTCGGGCGACCGCAGATAGTCGGGAGCCGGCGGCGGAGTCGGTGTCCGGCACTTGACGTGCGCCGGGAGATCCGCCGGCAGCTCAAAGTCGATGAGGTCGTACTCGGTGACGCCCTTGCGCTTCAGATAGGTGCCCAGATTGACGACCCTGCCGTTGCGGACAAACTCGGAAACCTTGCCCTCGGCATCACGCTGGAACTTCATCGACAGCAGCCGCTTGACCTCGTCCTCGGTGTTGTTCTTGACAAACCCCCATTGCGAGAAGCGCGTCTTGTACATCTTGGGCCTGGAGGCTCACATCGTCAGGAACCAATAGTGAGAAAGGGGGGAAGGGGTTGCTCACGTCGCTTGAAAGTTGTACTTTTCTGCCATGATGGCCATGACCTCTTTGAGTGGCCGCCTCTCGTCGAGATACAGTGTCCGGATCGTCGACTTGAACTGTTCCCAAGCCTCTGCAGGAACCTGTTCCCGTGACGGTCGGCTTCCGGTATGGGCACGGAGAGACGCCGAAGCCGGCCTCTGAGCCTGCATTTGCACCGCATGAGACCGGTCCGGCCCAGAGAAAGCCGATAGGGACGAGCCCAAGACTATCTTACTCACCGAAAGGGGGTTGGACGCCGAGGATGACGACGGCCGCTCCGACGTCCCTGGTGTCACCGGCTCCTGCTTGACTTCGGGGCTAAAAGGAGGCGGCACAGCGGGAGGAGCTCGCAGCCTGGCCGGCTTGGCCGGGGCTTTCCCTTTGGCCTTTGATGCACTGGGGTTGAACTCGAGGATGAACTGGTTTCCGCTGCCGTTGATGTTGGGTTTCGGAGTCGACGGGACCGGCGGTTTGACGAAGCCCCCTCCACGGGGAATGGCCGGCGTCGCTGCCGGCTTCACGTTAACCGACCCCGGTGGACGCCAGATCTCAAACCCCGGAGTCCCGGCCACCGGAGGCGAAGTCTGCGTCGGGCTGACCATGGGAGACGGCGCCATCTGCGGCGTCGGAAGGGGGGGTCCGGCAGGACCGGGGACGCGGTTCCCGGAAGCAAAGACGTCCAGTCCTCCTCCAAACTGTGCCGACATCGGCGTCGGAACGGGTCCCGTCACTCTCGGGGTGTCCTCGAAGCTGCCGAAGCCGACGGCGGATGGGTTGGTAGCCATGGGACTCGGCACCCGCGGATGCAGGCCATACGACGCCCACGGAGACTCTCCTAGCCCGTTTACCGAAGACCCGGCCCGATCCGCGGTAAAAGGCGAGGGGCCTAGTCCGGAGGCCGTGCCGGGACCGGGGCCGGGACCGGGGCCGGGACCGGGGCCAGGGCCAGGGCCAGGGCCAAAGTAGGCCAGCTGGTCGAAGTGAGGCTTGGACATGGGTTGCTGCTGCGACTGAAGGTCGTTTCCGCTCCTCGAGGGAATGGGAGGCGCATAAGCCTTGTTTTCGAAAGGGTTGAATCCCTTATTCTCGAAATGAGCAACCAAACGACCGACACCTCCGGCAGCGGTTCCGTCGCCGCCACCACCGCCACCATCGCCGCCACCGACATGAACTGGACTCAAGGAATCAAGCTCTACATCGTCGGTCCCGTCGTTGACATGATGATAAGACGGCGTGTCCTCGGACGTAGGGGTCCAGTCCATGGACGAGGGAGCATAAGACTGAGGAGATTCATGGGGGGCGTCGGTGGCAGGCGTCTGATAAAGGTCGAACCTGGTCCATGGCTGATGAGAAGGAAAGGAGAAGGAGTCGTTGGGAAAGCCAGAAGAAGCGTGCGGCCGCGGGGTGGGATGGTTGAACATGACGGCGAGCAGGGACGCCCCCCGGCCCTTTGTGGGTGACTTGACGAGACTCGAGCGAGTCGAGAACCTGCTCAGTCACCTTGACGCGGATTCATCCCTCGGGGCAGTGACGGGACGGGCGAAAGCGAGAGGACGGCCAGACAGGCAAGCGTGCCCATAATCGCCGCGAGGACGAGGAGGGTGGACGATGGCGGGCGAAGAAGGTGTGTGGACAAGGTGAGGAGAGACGCTAACAAACAACGGCAATAGAGGAGGCCAAAGCCAGGCGCGGTAAATGAAAAGAGGGAGGGGGGGCGGCGAGAGTGAGAGAGTGGGAAAGAGAGTAGAGCGCGGGAGAGCAAAAGTCCCTCGCCTAACGATCCGGGAAGGGAAAGCCAATAGGCCGGGGGGGCGCTCTGGTATTGCAGCTGGCGGATATGACAGATTTACAGCGAAAACCTTGAAGGAAAAAGTCAAAGTGGAGAGGCACGGTAGAGCAGAGAGTACAATAGGGGAGAAGGGGGGGG